>LR812523.1:27308241-27350741 GCA_903798195.1 Danio kyathit
TATAAATTGTTAAAATATTGGTGTCGTGACTGTTGTGTACACCATCATTTTATATCAAATTCACTTTAATGTGTGATATGACTAAAAAGGTCATAAACTAATATTTTCTCAATTTAAATGAGTAGTGACTCAGACCCAGAAGCAATATTCCATAAGTCACGACTTAACAAGCTGATGGTACCCTTTTGGTGGGTGTCGTGTTCAACAGAAAATTGCAGTCGACGTCACTTTGCAGTGAGAAGCACTTCTTACTAAACAAATGCTTTATATACATAAATACTTCTCTATAAATAAAAGTTTATTACTAACCTTTCTATGAACAGGATTTGATTATAACTGCAGATCAATGATAATATGTTATAGTCTACTGTACAGTCTGCGATTATATAAAATAAACAAATAAATAAAATATTCATGAACACATACAGAGGTTTACGGTCTCTGAAATGTTACCAATTACAAATAAAAAATACCCAAAACTTACATTAAGGCCTTATTTGGGTTCATAATCTATATGAAACATATACAGTCAGTACATACCTCTCATCTTTATTCTTCTCTTATCTTGTTAGAAAGGAATTTCGTCATTCCGAGTTCATAAAAGTCCAAAAGGCGACGATAATAATTAAATATGGCAGTTTGTTCATGTTTTAGGTTGCTGAAAGAATCATTTGCTCCTTCGTTTTGTCACGCGTCACTCTCGCTTTTGTCCATTTCTGAAAGGATTGGATGTCAAAAGCACTTCAATAATCACACGCACATTATTATCATCAGCTCAAGAAGTTTGTTATTTCAATTATAGACGTGCGGCAAGCAATCGCAAGCTCTCTGGAGAAAGTGAAACCGCTCACAATTTAGACAGCCTCGCAAACAACAAGAGGACGAGACAAATTCTGCTCTTTTTCTTGGCTTTGTGGCTGTTCATCAAGATGACAACAAGGTTTGTTTTAAGCTCGAGTCGACCATGACTTGTTCTTATATGTATATACTATTACGGGGTAATGTCTTGGCTGTGTATTCAAAAATAGCACTTCCTTTGTTTTCATTCTCCTGGCTTGTGCATGCACTAGTGACCTTTCTCTGTAAACCAATAGCGTTCAGCTGCGCGTCTCTCTCTGCCTTTTGTTGTGCTAGATACGATTCACTTTTTGGTACCTTTTGATAGTTGAATAATACGTACCGTACCCATACCACACCACTCAGTGGAAACAGGCCTTAAATCTAACCACAAATTCAACAATACTCACTATTAGCAATAATGTGTTTTCATAAACATGTGATTCTAACATACTGATTTAAACTTACTCATTAAAACTTGCTTATTAGCTAGTGGGTTGAATCAGACGTGACTCATCACTAAACAGTGATCAATAAATGAATAAACATGCAAAAAATAAATAAATAAATAAATATTATATACGCCTGAAGGTGTGCGTCACCTGTGCAGACAGTCCATGCTGATCCTTGTAGAGCGGAGTTTCTCTCCTGCACAGTTTCTGCGCTCAGCTTCTCCTGGAGCTCCTCAGGAGGCGGAGTCTGCATAGTTCTGGCGGTGTGGTTAGTGGAGTGGGCGTCTCTGTTTTGCGAGGTGTTACTCTTCAGTCTCTCTTGAAGGTTCTGGATGGTGTACACAGGCTCAGCAGGGTCTGATGGTCCAGCGGACGGGTCACAATGATAACCCTGTGTGTAAATGCTACACAGTTGAAGCAGGTTCTTCTGAGCATCAGGTTGGAGGGGCTTGTCCATGTCACTCAAAATCCTTCAAAGACGAAAAGTTAGGTAAATTACTTTCTCTCAAGCTGTGTGTGTGTTTGTGTGTGTGAGAAAATGCAATGATTCACTTACTGTCGCAGAAGGAATGGTGTAGCTGGACATGGTGCGTTCACACATGCTGAAATCAGACTGTGCCATCGAAAATGTAATCGGTTCACGAAGATCCTCTCCTTTGATACTTTTTGTTTCCTGTGAGCCTTCGTTTCAGCTGTCACACACAATGACAGAGAGGGTTATAATCAAACATACTTTTTAAATAAATATAAAAATAAATAAATAATAATAACAAAAATAAATAATAAAAAAATTATTAGAAAAAAAACATTCATTCATTCATCTGGTATCAAGATGCAGTTTTGTTGATCTGATGACAAGTGGACAATGCTAAATACATTTGAAATGGGTGCTAACACATTTTTTTACCCCATTTTAAAATCAACAAGATTGCAGATCCCCCAAAAATGAAAATTATGTTATTAATTACTCACCGTCATCTTCAGAACACAAATTAAGATATTTTAGATGAAATCTGAGAGCTCCCTCATCCTCCATAGACAGCTAGGTTCCGGACTTGTTCAATGTTTAGAAAAACATCAAAAACGTCTTCAAAACAGACAAGATGTCTTCCGTGGTTCAATTGGAATATTATCAAGCTAATAATAATTCATTTGTGCAGACATTAAACAAAAATAGCATTTATTTAAAAGTTTCTTCTCCTCAGTGTCAGTATAGGGTGCACATTCATTCATATCTGATGTATAACCTTAGATGAACCTCTGCTTTGTTTCATCACTGAGAAAGTGAAGTTGCTATTTTTGTTTAATGTGCGCACAAAAGTATTCTCGTAGCTTAATATTAATATTTCGATTTAACTGCTGAAGGCATATAGTCTGCTTTGAAGAAGTTTTTTGGTATCTTTCTGGACTTTGAACGAGTCTGTACCCTTACGCTCTATAGAGGATGAGGGAGTTCTCATATTTTATCGAAGACATCTTAATTTGTGTTCTGAAGATAAACGAAGGACTTGGAACAACATGTGGTTAAGTGGTAAATAATTTTCGTTTTTGGGTGAACTGACCCTTTAATACATAGTTGAAGTCTGAATTATTAGCCACCCTGTTTATTTTTTCCCCAATTTCTGTTTACCGGAGAGAAGATCTTTTCAACACATTTCTAAACATAAAAGTTTTAGTAACTCATTTCTAATAACTGATTTATTTTATCTTTGCCATGATGACAGTAAATAATATTTGACTAGATATTTTTCAAGACACTTCTATGCAGCTTAAAGTGACATTTAAAGGCTTAACTAGGTTAATTAGGTTAACTAGGCAGGTTAGGGTTATTAGGCAAGTTATTGTATAACGATGGTTTGTTCTGTAGACTACTGAAAAAAAATTAGCTTAAAGGGGCTAATAATTTTGTCCCTAAAATAAATTTAAAAAAATTAAAAACTGCTTTTATTCTGGGCGAAATAAAACAAATAGGACTTTCTCCAGAAGAAAAAAATATTATCAGACATACTGTGAAAAGTTCTTTGCTCTGTAAAACATCATTTGGGAAATATTTAAAAAAGAAAAAAAAAATTCAAAGGGAGGCTAATAATTCTGACTTCAACTATAGGTCTCAAACTGGATTCCTGGAGGGCCGCAGCTCTGCACAGTTTTGCCCCAACCCTAATCAAACACAGCTGATCCAACTAATCAAGTGGTTCAAGACTACTAGAAACTATTAAGCAGGTGTGAGTTGGAGGTGGTTGGAGCTAAACTATGCAGAGATGTGGCCCTCCAGGAATTGAGTTTGAAACCTATGCTTTAATAGCTTTTAAGTTTCATTTGACTGATGGTAATTTTAAAGTAACACATTAAATGTTTAAAAAGGTGTAATTAACGTTAAATCACTTAGCAGATACTTCTCCAAATCAACTTATAATGAGGGAAACAAATAGGCAAATCATCATGAAAAGCACTACTAATGCAAAATTTCAGTCAGAAAAAGGAAAGATAAAAAAAAATGAAGTTTAGATTATTATTATTATTATTATTATTATTATTATTATTATTATTATTATGACACTAGTGCAATTTTTTTATTTTCTACTTTTTGCTAAAAATAATTGCATTTTTATATTAAAATTTACTACAAGAAATGATTATAACACGACAGTCTTTTAAAGTGAACTCTCTATTTACACTATTAGTCTGACTAATTGGAGTGTTACATGTACACACACACACACACACACACACACACACACATACATACATACATACATATATACATATATACATATATACATATATACATATATATATCTATCTCACAGACACCCAGAAGACTTGGATCTTGGATTCATACTTTTGCTGTTGCAGAGTACAATTTCAGAGATCCAGGCGGCGATGTAGTACATTCTTTGAGTGGACGGCTCGTTCGACAGCTCACTAAACAGTTTGTCAAGGATCATATTTATAAAGCCGGATGAATTCAAAACCCTCAATAATGGCAACCAGAAGTAGAAAAACACTCGAGGAAGGCTCGGAGAGAACACATCGACAGAGTCCTCTAAAAAAAAGAGAAAGGAAAATTTAGTTATTCTGCCTATAGCACATATTAAAGAAAATCTTGTGCATTAATACCTGAAGGGTCAACATCCAAAGACTCCAGCTGTTCTGTGGTGGGAATCAGGAATCCATCCTGAATTAAAACATCAACGAGAATGTCTCTGCAGCACAGACACAACAGATGGCCATGAGACACATACGCTTGCACATATCAGAGATGAAGACCTGCTCACTCAAACACATGCGCGCGCACACACACACACCTGGACTCTGTGGCGAAGTGTTTGATCTGCGTCAGGATCCAGCTGAGGTCAGCGCTGGCATCTGGCCACATGCCACCCTGCCCGCCCTGCTTTGCCAGCTCTTCATATGTCTGCCAAATACACCAAAACAATGGATATGACATTATTAACAAGCTCTTGACTTGAAATAACTCAAGCCTTCACCAATTACGGATCTGGTCTATATGGATCTATTAAACTCACTTGGGATAAAACAAAATGCTGTCGGTCCAACCCATCGCTTAAAGCATACATTAGATCTAATATTGTCTTACGGAATCGAGGTCTTTGATGTAGACATTATACCACAAAGTGATGATATTACAGACCACTACCTCTTACTATATAAGCTGCGTCTACCTGAAATTAGCAGATCTGCACCAATGTACCGCCCTGGTAGGACTATCGTTCCGTCCACCAGGGATGAATTCATAAATAACTTACCTGACCTTTCCTTATTTCGAAATACACCCGCAAACGCAAATGACCTTGATGTAGCAACCAGCAATATGGATGCCATCTTTACTAACACACTAAATACTGTGGCACCCATCAAATTAAAAAAGGCTAGAGAGAATAAAACTACACCATGGTACAATAATCATACTCGCGCTCTCAAAACAGCAACCCGTGCTCTAGAACGTAAATGGAAAAAAACTAATTTAGAGGTTTTTAGAATTGCGTACAAAGACAGTATGTCCAGCTATAGGAGGGCTCTTAAATCTGCCAGGGCCGAGCACCTCCGCAAACTGATTGAAAATAATCAGAACAATCCTAGATTTTTATTTAGCACCATTGCTAAACTAACAAATAATCGATCATCTTTAGAACAAAATGTCCCACCGCAAATCAGTAGTGATGACTTCATGAATTTTTTCAGTGATAAAATAGAAGGCTTTAGACAGAAAATAGAAAATGTTAAACTTTCTGCACCACCTCATACTCCAGATGCAGAAATATTTTCACTGAATCAAAATAACCTACAATGCTTCAAAACCATAGAACAGGAAGAGCTAGATAAAGTTATAAATAGTTCTAAATCAGCTACATGTATGTTAGATCCAATTCCAACAAAATTACTGAAAGAGCTGCTACCTGTTATAGGAGAACCTCTCCTTAATGTTATCAACTCTTCTTTATCTTTAGGCCACGTTCCAAATCCTTACAAGCTAGCTGTTATTAAGCCTATTATTAAGAAACCACAACTGGACCCGAGCAACTTAGCTAATTATAGGCCTATTTCAAATCTTCCGTTTATGTCTAAAATACTAGAAAAAGTTGTTTCTACCCAATTATGCTCCTTTCTGCAGACAAACAATATTTTTGAAGTGTTTCAGTCAGGTTTCAGGCCTCATCACAGTACAGAAACTGCATTAGTAAAAATAACCAACGATTTACTCTTAGCTGCTGACCAGGGGTGCGTCTCACTGTTAGTTCTACTCGATCTTAGCGCCGCATTTGACACCATTGACCACAATATTCTCATAGACCGCTTAAATTCTACAGGTGTCCAAGGTCAGGCCCTTCAATGGTTTAGGTCATACTTAGCTAACCGTTACCAGTTTGTGAATATTAATGGACAGCTTTCACAAGTCAGGCCAGTAAAGTACGGGGTCCCTCAAGGATCAGTTTTAGGCCCTTTGCTGTTTACAATATACATGCTTCCCCTGGGGGACATTATTAGAAAACACGGGATCAGCTTTCACTGCTATGCAGACGATACTCAATTATACATTTCAACTAAACCTGATGAGATGTCCGAACTGTCTAAGCTAACTGAGTGTATTAAAGATGTTAAAGACTGGATGACCAACAATTTTCTTCTCTTAAACTCAGACAAAACAGAATTATTACTTATCGGGCCTAAATCCTCTACACAGCAGTTCTCACAACTCGACCTGCAATTAGAGGGATACAAAGTTAGCGTTAGCTCTACTATAAAAGATCTAGGTGTGATATTAGACAGCAATTTAACATTCGAAAATCATATATCCCATGTCACAAAAACTGCCTTCTTTCATCTAAGAAATATCGCTAAATTGCGAAGTATGCTATCCATATCAGATGCAGAAAAGCTAGTTCATGCTTTCATGACTTCTAGGCTAGACTACTGTAATGCTCTGTTTGCTGGCTGCCCAGCATCCTCTATTAACAAACTTCAGCTAGTGCAAAATGCAGCTGCCAGAGTTCTTACCAGATCTAGAAAATATGATCATATCACCCCAATTTTATCCTCCTTACACTGGCTGCCTGTTAAGTTTCGTATTGAATTTAAAATATTACTCCTTACCTATAAAGCTTTAAATAATCTAGCTCCTGTTTATCTAACCAACCTCCTGTCTCGCTACAACCCAACCCGCTCTTTAAGATCTCAAAACTCAGGGCTTCTAGTAGTACCTAGAATATCAAAGTCGAGTAAAGGAGGTCGAGCCTTCTCATTTATGGCCCCTAAACTCTGGAATAGCCTTCCTGATAATGTCCGAGGCTCAGACACACTCTCGCTCTTCAAAACTAGATTAAAGACCTATCTTTTTAGCAAAGCGTACACTCAGTGTAGCACATAACGGTATGACGCATGATGTGCCCCACACATGATTTTGCTTCTTGTTTATATACACTATGAACAGCAGCTACGCTAATTATTCTCCTTATTCTGTATTTCCACCTGGGGGTTCTCATCCCGAGGCCCTCAGACTATGCAGTGCCACTGATGTGATCCAAGACCAGTGACGAGATGATCCTAAGGTTTTCTGGACCAGGCCGTATCCTGAGCAGCTGCTGTGGTGGTCATCGTGGAGTGAGAGCCTGAGACTGTCCCCTGTGACGCTCCAAGGAGAGACGAGTCTTCGCTGAGGTCCAGCTTCATGCGCCTAGACTGCAGCTCTGCACAAGACGTTTGGCCACAGGAGAAATGGTCGTGCCCAACCGAGCCTGGTTTCTCTCGAGGTTTTTTAAATCTTCACTTTCGCCAATTGGTGAAGTTTTTTACTCGCCGCTGTCGCCACTGGCTTGCATGGTTCGGGATCTGTAGAGCTGCGCATCGATGGATTTGCTCTTCAGTGTTTGGACTCTCAGTAGTGATTATTAACCCACACTGAACTGAGCTAAACTGAACTGAACTTAATCGCTGAAAACTGAACAGACACTGTTTCAATTCACTATAATCTTCCATGTGAAGCTGCTTTGACACAATCTACATTGTATAAGCGCTATACAAATAAAGATGAATTGAATTGAATTGAATTACCACTAGAAACGTCAATGTTTTTATGAAATGTAGCTTATGTCTATCCCTCAATCACTCTATACAGTTTTAAATCAAAATGAGCACAGTGTATTTAGTAGGGATGTGCACGATCATTCGATTAATCGATTAATCGAACGCATCAGCAACGATCGAGCATGAAAACGATGATCGATTGGCTCTAAAATTAAATTACTTTAAATCTTTCTGATTGGTTATGCTGGTATTTGGGCGGTAGTTTGATATTTGATTGGTTATGGCTGCAGGGAGTTGCGGTCCAGAGAGACCTGAGCGCAGATGGAGTATTGGGGGTCACACACCAGAAGCGCCGCGTCGCGCCACGCAGCGCATTTCAGAATTCTAAACATACACAGCGGTGCCCAGCCACGACTCAGGACATTTCATATTACTGCCGCGTCACAGAGCGCCATCTGAATAGTTTCATTTTAAATACCATGCGAATGTGCACGTCTGGTGTGTGATGCTTTCAGCTGCCATGTGCGCGCCGTGTCAGACAATCTTTTCGGCGAGGACTAGTCTATGGCACGAGTGATGATGTTTCACCGGATGACACCAAAATCGAAAGCTACTTCATGGAGCCATGCATCTCTCTCAACCCGGATCCTTTATTGTGGTGCAAGTAAATGAGTCTCGGTCTGCAAGGCTAAGCACCTTTGCCCAGTGGTACCTGGCTGTTCCTGCAACTTCTCTGCCTTCTGAGCGCCTTTTTTCCACCGCCGTCTAATTGAAAATAAACTTCGCACTCGGCTTTCATCGGAGCATGTAGACCGACTGATCTTTTTGAAAAAAACATGTAGTCCTTCCTTGTGTTAAGTTTTATTAGCCATGCATGATAAAATATTCAGGCTGTTTTTGTTTTAGGTTTAAGCAGCATAGTTAAATGAGTCCGGCTTTATTTTATTTACCTCCACTGACTGATCACTTTGAAAGAAATTTTATTTTACCCAATCTTTAAGTTTTATAGATGTGGTAAAAAATATTCAGGCTATTTTTATTTTAAGGTTACGCAGCCAAATTATGCTAGCTTCTAATTTTAGTTAGGCTATGTGCTAGAGATGCGCGGATCAGCTGAAAGGTCACCCGAATCTGCTCCTTCATTCTAATCCTCCGCTCGCCACGTGCCCACACATTTTATTTTATTTTATATTATATTTGGATATATATATCCACTCCCGAGCCCGCACCCGATCGACACTTTAATAATTCTAATTCTTTGTTTTAAGCATGATGATAGGTTACTGTGGATCGTTCGTTATTAACAGCAGATTCAGCTTTTACATATGGAAAAAGAGAACAAAAACGGTGTCACTTCAGCCTAAACAGCAGCTATGTTATGTTATGTTTATAGGCTATGTTATGTTTACTTGGTCTTTTTCTTTGCACCTTGCTTGGGCGTCTCATCTTCTCATTCTGCGAAGTCCATTCTGTTTTTTGCTGGTCAACTTCTATGACCCACCTGCAATTAATCAAAATGTATTTTTTTATTACCCGACCCGCGGATTATCTGCAGCGCCCGCGGATAGCCTATACCGCCCTCCGCGCATCACTGTGCTACTTAACAGCCGTTTGGTTAAGTTTTGGTGAAACTTTATTTTTGCAAACATTTTACAAAAAAAAAACCTTTTGATCCACATCTGTTGTGATGCTGCTGAAGTAAAATATTGTTTTGGTAAAAATGTCAGTTGAATAAAATAACTGAATTGCAGAGTATCATGTGTTTTTATTGTTGTTGTCAACAATATAGAAAAAGGTAGATTATAGTTTTAAAAACGGATCCAAAATATTTATAGTAATAATAAGACACATATTGAAGGGGATAATACTGTAAAATAACTTTGGTTTCTTTTTTCTGCGCGGCTTCAGTTGCCGTTGTTTTAAAGCGCCCTGCGCACCGCATCCACTTTCTGTTTGGCATGCAGTTCAAGCTCACATGCATTTTGTGTAGATAAACACAATTTGTAATATAATATTTTCATATTGTGTCTCTAGGCTTTATGATTAATTTTATTTACAATGCCTCATGTAGAAAACCTACATGCTTCACGTTAGTGGCGGTTCGAATGGCACCCTGGGCGAACCACCTGCTTTTAGAAATGTACTTAGAAATAAAATTATTATTATTATTATTATTATTGTACAATTATTATTCTAAATAAATAACAGAAATCAATCCAAAATGTAACTGGAAAAAATGTAGACACAGCTGGAGTGATAAGAAGCTAAGATCGCAAAAAATCTTTTGCTTGAATATTAAAGTAAATTCTATAGAATACAAAGAATATATATTTTATGTAATTATCTGTAGTCTTAGACCCGACTCATGGCTGAGAATTAATGTTATTAAGTCTTATCTTCCTGATTCATCATCTCTGCTTTCTGCTTCATAGCCATATAGTCAAAATAAGATCATCATCATATAATAACTTTAGTTTTGTCGACTTGCAAAGCTCGCTGCGCGCCGACACCTCTGCATTAAAGTTACTCCGGTTTCACAGTACATAAACGGCGTGTATTTTACCGGCGTGCATGTAGCCTAAACAACCGGTAGGCCTATTCACACCGGGTGCAGAGCAGCGCGTGAGGCGCGCGGGAATGGTATTCTGCACGCATGCATGCATCAGTTTGCTTTCACCACCGTTTTTTCGGTTGCACATAGACAATAACAAACTTGCACATGCAAAATACGCCAAATGTGAATGGCCTCTAACGTCTTTATTCTGGGATTACTACTTTAAATTAATACACTTGCATAAAGTAAATCGTAACTCAAAGCTTGTAATGGGGCTCGTTTTTTTCGCACCGTCTCCCCGTGCCACCCAGATGCCGCTATGGGCATCGACCATATTGCCCATGCCTAAATACGCCACTTGTTACACTTCTTTAAATGTTTACTGTGTTAACCAATATTGATGGTGATTTTTAATAACCCAACAGCGTTGATTTAATTGTTTTCTGAATCCTGTCATAGTTTTATCAACAACATTTTTAACAGGGCTTTATATATATATATATATATATATATATATATATATATATATATATATATATATATATATATATATATATATATATATATATATATTAATTGAATGTTATTTAATTGTCGCTATGAGGCACACACGCCCCGCCTCTTGATTAAGCCCCGCCCCTATGACGCACATACGCCCCGCCTCTTGATTAAGCCCCGCCCCGATTAATCGAGTACTCGTTTGTCAAACCTGTGGATTAATCGAAATGAAGAATGGTCAGAAATGCCCATCCCTAGTATTTAGACATACTGCTCATTTTACATGCTGTAATGTAGGGAAACAAGTATTTTCATAGACAAGTTGTGTATTTATGAGAAAGAGTTTGAACATTTATTTAAAGGGACAGTTCACCTAAAATTAAAACATTATTTACTCACTCTTCACTTGCCACAATCCTGCTTGACTTTCTTTATTATGTTGAACACAAATGAAGATATTTTGAAGAAAGCTGGAAACCTGTAACCACTGACTTCCATAGTATGTTTTTCTTACTATGTACATCAATGGCAATTTTTTTTTTGCTTTCTTCAAAAAAATTTCTATTGTGTTCAACATAATAAAGAGGCTCATTAAGGTTTAGGATTATTTGCAAGACAGTAAATAAGAGTGTAAATCAGTGCTTAATATGAGTTGAATCTTACTGGATCCTGTTCCAGAAAATGTCAGACATTCATGTTTTGTGTTCCGGTATTTATTTGAATTTATCCGGCAGTAACTTTTGTGCAATAAATACCTGTGTGTGCAAATCAGCTTTCTTATGTTTACAATCACTCTCATTGGTTGGTGACTGTTTCGCGTGCAGTGAGCAGTGAAAATAAATAATGACATAGTGACCAATCTAAATAATATTTGTATTTTCAAAATGGCAAAGTGGCAAATTTAATTTTTTTAAACCACGGGTAAATCTTATAATGAGCCTGATCAAGAGAATGGAATCAGTATGAATGAAATGGATCAGGATAGCGGGAGACAGAAGCAAGTCAGCCAGAAAACATGACAGAAGAGGTAACTGTGGGCTCTTCTTGAAGATTAGACTGAGTGAGTCATTTAGTGTGCTTTCACACTAGCACTTTTGGTCCAAACCCAGGTTAGTTTGACTGAAGTGAACTGAATAGTGATTGTTCATACGATTTATGTTTGTAGCTAACTTACATGATTTTATTATCCATAACATAGCACAAAATAATTAAAGATGTTCAGAAATGTGATGCTCTTTTATTTTGCGCTATTATAGTTTAATGACGTCATGTTCCCGGAAAGCAGAAATCGTGTGGTGGACGTCGGTCATAGTAACTTTTATTTCCTGGTTTTGTTTTGGTAATTATTCATTTACAAATTAAGCACTGGTGTAAATGTTTATTTTTGGGTGAACCATCTCTTTAATGTCATTGGACTGCTGTGTCGAAAACTCAGGCTCACACTGCCCTCTGCTGGTGCAAGCTGGGATATCATGTACACTGCGAGATTGGTCCCACTTACCTGAAACTGTTCTCGTTCATAAGAGATGAGAAGTTCTCTGATTTTTTCTAAAAAGAAGAGATATAAGGAAATAATTAATACAGAACTGTCTTTCTTGATCTCATTTATATGTAAATCACACAATATTATTTTGTGTCAAATTTCTCATAAATGTAACTAAGAATCCAGATTAAAATAACAGGTGTAATTGGAAATGTTTCAACTTATACTTAAAGTAATAAATTAATTTAATTTATTTAGATTAAATTATTTAAAATTGTTAAATTAATTTAAATGACTTAAAAATATTTTTTAATTAATGAGATTTATTTTTTTATTGAAAGCATCAAAACAAATTGGATAGAAAATATTGTAGAACAAACTCTCTCATTTCAGTTATTGTAAACGGACCAAAGTTAATATAATAGTATCCAATAAGTATAGTTATAGGCAAAAAAGCAGGACATTACTGAACTAAGCAGCTCTTGTAAATTTAAAATTAAATGTTACACAATCATTGAATACAAAACACATGAATATTTGCTCTTTGATATGTATAATTTTGGTTCACTCACACCGCCAGTGACTTACTCTTATCTACAGGACTAAATTTAACATTAAGTTCTTTTAAAATGCATTGCGCTTGATTTTCATGGACACAAAATAATTATTTGTAGCATTTCTTGCTTGACATCAGCCTATCAAACTAATAAGCATGGAAAAGTCACTTTGCAGTCCCTCTCTTACAAACCAATACAAATGCCCAACCAATGAATCACCAAAGTAGGCCTGAGCGATATTGCAAAAATGCAATCTCGATAATTATTTTCAATATTGAACGATAATATATATTTCAATACAAGTTGTTAATGCTTCCAGATTTAAAAGAGTACCCCAACAACGACTGAAGCCACAAAAATAAGAGGGTCCATTAAATGGTGGCTGAAAATTCGATACATCTCTAATATTAACAAGCTTTTAGATTCCCATTGTTGCACATTTCTGCTGTGTGATTGGCTCTTAGATCAATACAGAGTAAAAAAGCCCAGAGCTTATCATTGCTTTTGACAAATTTTATCACGATTCAATATTATATTGTTTACGGCCCAGCCCTGCACCAAAGGGTACTTACTGTGTGCCTCAATCTCTTTCTGTCTGCTAAGCAGATCTCCTTCATGCCTTTTAACAACCTCATCTTCACCCTCGTCATCTGATGAAGAGTTCCAGTCCTCTGTGAGCTGATTGCCCATCTGACGGGACCAATACTCCTGATGCAGCCAGTCCAGCACAAAACCACAACCTGAAGAATACAAATGGAAGTGAACATAAACACAAAGGGAGCAGTGAGAGCACATTTATATCTAACAGTGTTTTTATATATGTCTGTCAGGGAACAACATTCGTCTCGCACCTTTTCTGCACCACTTCAGTGACGGGAGTCTGCGGTGCGTCAGGTCATGTCTGAGGTTTACCACCCACTCTGGGATGTTTATCTGTCAGAATGAAAAACTGTTAATAGAAAAACTGACAGGGTTCTTACTCTTAGCCAAATGTCAAATCCCCAGATTCCATGGCCTATAATGAACAGAATAACAAGACGACGACAAAAAATAGACACAGAAAATATGGTGACTGCATTCGACTTAAAGACATAGTTCACCCATAACTCACTATTTACTCCTTCTCAAGTGGTTTCAAACCTTTAAGAGTTTCTTTCATCTGTTGAACACAAAGGAAGATATTTTGAAGAAAGATGAAATCATGTAACCATTGACTTACATAATAGAAAAACAAACACCATGGTAGTCAATAGTTACAGGTTTTAGGCATTTTTCAAATATCTTCCTTTGTGTTCAACCAAAGAATGTCAAACAGTTTTAAAACATATAGGTGAGTAAATGATGACAGCATTTTCATTATTGTGTAAACCATCCCTTTGTGATTGCTGGAAATGAATAAAATGGCACTGTAAAATAACCCAACCATAGGGGAAATTAAAACAACTTAAATTAAACCTCAATTAAAGCAATAAAAAAAAAAAGGGTAAAGTAAAATGACATTTTGATAAATGGAAAACTTGAACAGATCCTGAAAGATTATCATTTAAAGTTTGACTTACTTTTCTGGCTAACCTTCGTAAGGGTTTGGCGACTTTCTTTTGTTGCCGTTCTGTGATGAGATTAACAAACCTGAAACACAATCATACTCCACTAAATATTCATAGGCTGATTTATAAGATTGAAGTGCATGTCATGGATGATGAGCATACCTAACCAGTGCCATGCCATAGAGCAGCACCAGATCATTGGCCTCCAGCTGGCCTGTGCTGTCTAGCACCTGACACCGGACGAGGTCAGCTGTGCTCTCCACAGCCACCGGCGTGCTTTGTCCAAACCTGTGAGACAGAAAGTCAGGGGTCACACTCAGACAACCGATGTACAGTAATCTTCCGCTATAACACAGATCACTTTTCGCGGCCTCGCAGAAATGTAATTGGCATGCTTTTTTTTTTTTTACTGTGCATTGTGTTCTGCGTCCTGACTGGCTGTAGACCACTGTCAATCAATCTCCTCCGTGCCATGTCTCTTGTACAGTACAATATGCGTTCGGCTTGCCATATTTAGATAAATCTTCGATCGCTAGCAGTGTGACTCTGAAGTGCTGTTCTGTACGTTTGCAAGTTTTCTCCCCACAATGTTGACGGAACGTTCTGCACTGTCAAAGGCACCTGCTGAAGCACCCAAAAGGCACAGGAAGATGCTAACCATCACACAAAAAGTTGAACTTCTGGGCATGCCAAAGGAAGGTAGAAGTTACGCGGCTGTAGGGCGCCATTACGGAATAAATAAATGAAATTCTATAATACTGGACATATTATTTTCTACGAAGGTTTGAACTTTGAGAGTGTTTAAACAAAAGAGAAAAGTGTGAAAATGTTCATGCCTGTCTGAGAAAAGTGTATAAAGTGTATAGTGAGGGATTTTAATCGCCTTAAAACATCTACAATAATTGTAAAAAATAAAGTACTACTTTGCGGATTTTGGATATTGCTGGTTATTTTTAGAACGAAACTCCGGCAAAGGGGGCGACGCGGTGGCGCAGTGGGTAGCACGTTCGCCTCACATCAAGAAGGTCGCTGGTTCAAGCCTCGGCTGGGTCAGTTGGTATTTCTGTGTGGAGTTTGCATGTTCTCCCCATGTTTGTGTGGGTTTCCTCTGGGTGCTCTGGTTTCCCCCACAGCCCAAAGGCTAAATTGTCCATAGTGTATGTATGTGTGTGAATGTTACTATGTTGTGTTACTATGTTTAAACTCTTCCGCTGCGTAAAAACATGTGCTGGATAAGTTGGTGGTTCATTCCGCTGTGACGACCGCGGATTAATAAAGGGACTAAGCCGAAAAAAAAGGAATAAATGAATGAATGAACTCCCGCAAATAGCAAAGGACCACTGTATGCCAAAATCTGATTTTTTTTTTGCCCATATGTGACTTAAATCCTTTTTTTTTTTGAAAGTTTGAACAGCACAAACCTCAATAAATCTGATATTTTCTATTTGATTTAGGGGACTTCCATTTGTGGTTCTAATCTGAATACAGGAACATGTGTTTTGCAATTCAACCTCGGTTTGAAGAACAAAACATTTACAAAATACTGCTGAAAATAAAATTATAAAATGAATAAATGATCATTTTAATATGGAAGTCAGTGGTAACAAGTTTCCAGCTTTCTTCAAAATATATTTTTTTTAGTGCTTCACAGAATTCATGAAGGTTTGATACACGTAAAGGGTGAATAAATGATGACAGAAATTATGTGAACTATCTTTTTAACTGATGAAAACATATAGCTGCATTTTCTATAATTTCTTTTATGTCCTTCTTCCTGATATCTAATTAAAACCACTAACTACTATGTTTAAATCTTTTAACTTGCTTGTTGTATAAAAATCTGTACCTCTCCTATTGTGTTCAAAGTTGTGATATACTAATCTATTTTGCCATAAACAAATAATACATCAGTGAATTAAATCTATAGTTTGCCCCTAAAAAAAGAACATTTACTCATTATTTACTCAAGTGTTTCTGAACCTTTAGGAGTTTATTTCTTCTGATGAACACAAAAGGAGATATTCTGAAGAATGTTAAAAACCGCTATGTATTGACATCCATAAAACAAATACTAGGAAGCCATTTCTTACCAGTTTCTTAATATTTCGGTTACTTCAAGTATGAGTATAAGAAAATGACAACAGAAGTGTCAGTTTTAGTGAACCATCCTTTTAATGATAATTCTTTTAAAAATGGCCAAGACAGAAAACAGCTCGATGTCAAATATTGCTTAAACCCACAGAGATTCGTTGTTGTAACTCTAAGAATGGTTTGCAATTATGACATTATTTACAGACAACAAAAACAGAGCATTTGTAAATTACAATTACAGGAAAAACAGGCATCAAAAACAAAAGTTCCAAAGATAATTAAAATTCAAATAAAAGAAAAAGAAATGTAAAACATTCACAAGACGCCAAATACAGATTAATAATAACTCATAGATACAATAGACAAAGCTCTTACATTTCACAGCTTTAAGAGACTTCATTAAAAGAATAAGTTTGTTAACAAAATGTTATATAAGGGGAGATATTAAAGTTTGCATTTGTTAATAAATAATTTACTATTTAGGTGGCACAGTGGGTAGCGCTGTCGCCTCGCAGCAAGAAGGTCACTGGTTCGAGCCCCGGCTGGCTGGGTCAGTTGACATTTCTGTGTGGAGTTTGCATGTTCTCCCCGTGTTGGAGTGGGTTTCTTCCGACTCCTCCTGTTTCCCCCACAAGTCCAAAGACATGCACTATAGGTGAATCGGGTAGATAAATTGTCTGTAGTGTATGTGTTTCCCAGTGATGGGTTGCAGCTGGATATATAGACATATGCTGGATAATTTGGCGGTTCATTCCGCTGTGGTGACCCCTGATTGATAAAGGGACTAAGCCGAAAAGAAAATGAATGAATGAATTTACTATTTAAAATGATAAAAACCAAGAAAATTATTATTTTTTTATCATCATTTTCAAAATAACAAATCATTTATTTTGATTTCAATGGTATCAACACTCATTTCGGCAGAATAAGTAGAAAAAATATATTTCCAAAATGATTGCACAAATAGACAAATCAATCACCAAATAAGTGATATATAGATTTCTCGCTGTTCTTACAAAAAAAGACATTATTAATATCTGAATATTTAGAGATTATCAAGTTTGCCGTCTGCCATCACAACACAAGAGATGAAGCAGCATCGGACGTCACGTGACCAACCAAAGAGCTGCCACAACATCTGCAACACTGTAGCGGGACATCAGAGATCATTCACTCTCTCTCTGACCAAACACACACACACATATATATATTACCTGCCCTTCCACGCGGAGATCCTGTGCAGAGCGTGTTTCTGCAGCGCGGGCTCTTTCGAGTACAAATACTCCAGCACATGCTCGTACTCCGCTTTGTTCATCCAGGGCACGACGTGACGCGTCTTCCCCACCGTTTCTTTCTTCATCTTCAGATCGTCGACTGTATCCTTTTCGAGTGATAAAGCGCGTGGGTGCGAGGCGGGGAAACAAGTTGGCACGGTTAAAGTTGTTAAAAAACTAAAACATAGGATTTATGTAAAGCTCGCGTTTACTGGACACATCACAGTCATACGCCCCGTCCGCGGTGCGGCAGGTTAAACGTTCCCCGTTTAGCGCAAGCGATGAACAATGGTTCCGTATGTAATAATAATTACATTTGAAAAGTGAGTTCAAAGGAGAGCTGGGAGTATTAAAGCTTATTTGTATAAAATCTATTGCTATATGTGTAGTCTGTGTTAATATTTCGGAGATTCCTCAAACTCTTTAAGCAAACCTTTTCTGCAGTTTTAGTATACTGCTGATGAGAACAATCAGCAATTTTAAAATGTTTCAGGGACATTAAACCCACAGTTATTATGATAAATCTGATTTGATATCACATTAATACTGAGAATTTAGAAGTAATTTAATTAACATTCTACAGCACTAATAAAAAGTAGCATCATACTGTCATGTTTTAGGACTTGATAAATATATATATATAAATGAAGTAACAAGGTAGAATCATATTATTCATTCATTCATTTTCTTTTCGGCTTAGTCCCTTTATTAATCAGGGGTCGCCACAGCGGAATGAACTGCCAATTTATACAGCACATGTTTTATGCAGCGGATGTCTTTCTGGTCACAACCTAACACTGGTACAAGAATCATATAATATCAGAGTAAATGATTAAAAATTTTACTGATTACAAAAAACAAACAAAATTTTAATAACATAATATATTACATATTATAGGTAATGTATTACTTGTATATATTTTTTTACATTTTAATTTGTAACCAATTCAGTGGGGATGGATCTCAAATGGATTTAAATGGCAAGTACATGGCAATTCTACAATTTGACTATTAGGAAAGCTAAACAATATAATAAAATATATAATTCTTTAAGGGAAATTTGAATTAAAATTATAAAGGAATTAGGGAGAGTTAATAAATTATGAATAATTTACTGGAATTGTGTGAATAGTTTGTAATCATGTAATCCATAATCCAAAAGTAACTGTAATCTAATAATTAAATACAGATCAATACATTTTAGGCTAAATTAAAAACACTAAATTCTTGCAAAATAGGCAACATTATATTTCCACATTTTTCCACAGAACATCAGCAGATTATATTATCACAGGTTTAGGCCTATATGTATAATATAGGATGATATAATGTTTAATATTTACAAAATAGGCGGCGGCCAAGTGTAGACATGAAATATAAATATGGATATGACAACATCTATTGTTTTTTCTATTGACAACATCTATTGTTTCAACTGTTGAAATTCAACATATTTTTTTGCATTGCTGTGCATGTAAACAGTCACTGTCCAAAATGTTTTGTTTTGTATTTAATATTCTAAAAGTAGAAGATTTTAAAAAGGTCAAGGCAGTTTAGTTTTTAGAATATATAAATCTTTATTCTAATTATATCTAATTCTAATTAAATCTAATTGTAAAACATTCATTATTTCTAATATATTTTATTGAACATTTTAGTGCAAAGCCTATCACAAAGTTACATCATTAAGTAATAATATAATCCACCACCCATATCACTCAAATCACCCATATAAATAAATAAACAAATAAAAATTATTTTACAAAAAGGTAAAGATTACATTTATTCTGTCCAGACTGAGTCTTACAGGAAAAAAACATTCGTTTTTAAAAGCAGATCGTCATTTTGATCAGTATAAAAGGTTTATCAGTATAAAAGTTTATCAGCCTAAACACAGGGCTTTGATTGTTGTCCATATAAAGTCTGTGTTCCTCAAGTGAAACGCACAGCCCTACCAAACCCTGCCATTCAACCAGAGGAAGCCAAGGAAAGCTTGGAATTTCTGGGGAAAATTACGTCACTGCTGGAATAGAGTGGGATCCCCCCGCCTCACGTTCACGGAGCGCGCGCGTTCACACAAAGCAGCATCATCATCATCAGTGGCCGAGCGGCGGCGGGCGCGTATAACGGGGCCTGTGAGAATCCGGGCGGAGTTTAGTCAAGCGCGCTTTGGTGTGCCTCCATCGGCTGGGCTGGGTGTGGTTTTCAAAACTCAGTTCCGTTAGCAGGAAATCGACTGTAGGACCACCAGTACTTCTCTGAGCGACAAAGACGCGGCGAAAAGTGAAACTTTGTCTCCGGGGTCTGGAAGAGATTTGAGGAGAAGCTTTTCCACACACGAGCGGCGACGCTTGTTGACTGTTGCGCGTGGACATCAGCCGATGGGAAAAAGTTTGGCTTTCTGTTGACTTCATTGTATCAGCTTCAGTTTGTGACACATTCGTGAGGGAAGAGACCAGATACCGACAAAATGCCGAAAACGGTGAGTACTCGTGGCAAATGAAAGCCGCTAGCTTGTGTTTGTACTGTAGCGAGCAGAGATCTGAAGAGATTTCTCGGCGCTTTTAAAAGCTGCGCATTTTTGGTGAAACAGGAGACAGAAGCGACGCGTAGGCGCTCGAAAGGGGCGAGGATGGTCTTTCTTGTTGGCATTTTTTTGCCAGCCAGTTCCCGCGGGTGAACAGTAGGCCACACGCAATGCACTATTTATGGCAAGAATTAATTATTCGGACAATGACGGTCGTTCATCCGAGCCGAACGCGCTGAATAATAACTTGTTGTGTTGCAAATTAAAAGGACGTTTCTGTAACATTGTTATACTATATGCTGCATTTTATTAGGGTTTTTCCAGAACTACGAACTTCACATGTTTTTCTTGAGGTATTTTATCTTTATAGACAACTCTGGAGTGGCGTTTTGTGTTGTATAGGGGCTGAACCGTTACTCGGTGACAACCTGTAACCCCCCTTTCTTCTCCTCCTCCAAATCTGATTGGCTTTCCGTCAAACTCGCCGTGAATGGACGCGTTCGGTGGTGGTGAGGATTTGTTTTATCCCTGCTGCTCGAATCTTTTGAATTCAGTCAGATAAAAAGTTTTATTTTTAGCAATTCTCTGTCAATTTCTTTACGGACTATTTAAGCTACAAAATTACGCCAGTAGGTGGCAACAAGAACGTCATTTTACAAAGAGTGAATCATATAAATTAATCATATCTCAAACCATTCATTGAATGCAACATTAGTCGGCATTATTGTCTGCCCACTTTTTTAGCAGTTCAGGAAGTACACTGAAAAAAATGATTCAAATATGATTCCTTGGATTTACAAATTAGTTTTTTAAAGATAAGTGATTGTAAACAATTTATTTGGGCTGAATTTAAACAAACAAATTAAGCTGAACATTACTAAATTTGTTTGTTTAAATTCAACACATTTAAATTGTTTGCAACAAATTTGCAGACATCATTTTTTTCAGTGCAAGTTAAACCTTTTATCGTTTAAATGTCCATTAATGTATTTTAAAAGGGCTTTAAAATGGTATTTAAGGATTTCAAGTGATTAAACCAAGTAAATCAACTAACATTGTCAGGCAAATCACAGCATTACAAATTGACATGAAGCTAAGTAAATGAAAAGCAGATAATTCATGGTAATCATGGTCATAATCATGGTATGCTTTTCTTATACAAAATTAAGCATTCATGAATAAATGTAATACTGTTCAATTTAAAATTGTTGGTTGTACATAATGCAGAGTAATGATATAGATTGTTGTTGTTGTTTTTTCCCCCAAAAGACTCTTAAGTCAGTAGTTATTTATGCTCCGTTGTAATTTTATACACTTTGACAGAGATCTTCATTGCTCCATTTTATGAATGAGAAGATAAACTGGAAAATCCATCAGATGCTTTCACATTTAAGCCAGCGATTCACTCGCTCAGATCACTGAATGATTCATAATGGATTAGTTTAAATAAGCAAAACATTTTAAGTCATGGTCTCATGGTCATTTGTGATGACATGCTTCATTTAAAGTATCCCTTAAACTATTAAAACTAATTACAGTTTAGATAATTATTAATTACCAATAAAAAAATCACCAGAATAAGTGACTAGTTCACCTAAAATATTAATTCAGTCAAATCTGCATGTTTTGTTCCCTTTAAAGCTGGTGTTCTGCCATGTAATGGTGCCTTTTTGATCAGCTTGATAAGGGATTCAAGACTAGAAATATGAGGCGTGTCAGAAGCGGCTGTTCCAGCATTTTTGGAGCTCGGCGGTCACTAGGGAGGACCAGGCGAGCCCATGCCACAATCTTAGACAATTTTCCATGCCAAGGCGTGGTGCTCATCCAAACAGAGAAGAAAACTGGCCTTTTTTGGCTAAAGTCCCTGTTTTTTGGTTACACCTTACAATTAATAGATCATTGTTTAGTTAAGGATTATATTTAGGAGTACAGACCAACAGTAGGATGGAGGGACATATTGTTTTCTGAAAAGTAGCTTACATTTTTGGCTGAAGCAGTAAGTACACATTAGTGTTAGTTGAAAATTACATGACTTCACCATGAAATAAGGTAATAATTATCAATTTGATTTAGAAAGCTTTATCTCCATATTTTGCATTATAATAACATACACAATTCTGAGAAATACATTGTAAATACCCAAATATGCACACTGTAAAACCCAACAGTCAAGTTTATCAAATGAAATGAGTGTAGTTAACTCAAAATTTACCGAAAGCTAATTGTACTCATTTGAAAAGAGTTTTGAACTCCGTGTTGAAGGTAATGAGTTAATTAAATACCTCATTACTTCAACTTAAATGGAGTAAGTTTACAGTACTCATACAGATGAGTTTTTTTAACTCGAATGGTTTGTAGCAATCGGTGTCCTCAAACGGTTTGAGTTGACTTAACTTATTGGGTTTTACAGTACTCCGTTGGTTTGAGTTCTCTTCATTTATCGGCTTTTACTGTGCTCAAATTCCTTCGTTTACTCAAATGGATTAAGTTCACAGTACTCATTAGGATTAGTTTTTGAACTTAAATGGTTTGTTGCAATCGGTTTCCTCAAATGGTTTGAGTTACCTTAACTTTTTACAATGCAGTACAGCTACAGTAGTTTATAAACAGACTAATGAATTGAAACAGAACTAGATGATATGTCCTTCCCTAAAGTCAGAAAAAAAGGCCATATAACACCATAATAGCCTTCATAAATAAGTAATTAAGACATTTAATATTCCTAAACAAATCAGGAGTTGATGCCAATAAAAATGTCTGAATTAAAGATTCATGAGACATTAATTAATGAGCTGCGAAGCACTTTATACATGATGCAGGTTAAGAAATAGTTTGTAAATGCATTGTAAGCATGTGTAATGTGTATTGTGAATGTATTGTTTTAGCATGTTAACATGGCAGTAATAGACATGCCAGAGTTGCTGTTGTGGTTAAGCGTCAATTATTAAATATTTCTGCTTTGACACCAATAGCTTATTGTCAGTTTCCTCTTTATTTGTCATTGGAGTGAAGGGAAGCTCACTTTAGTGTAAATTTAGAAGATAACCAAATGTAATCTCAGAAGCATTTAGGCCGTGAAAACAGAAGAGTGTAAAGTTGTGGTCAGACTTTTGCAGACTAGATATTATTTTCCCTGATGGATTTTCACGATACGTAAATCATTTTCGTGTAAGCAGATGTTTTTCTCCAGTCACCGGAGACGACTGGATGATGTATTTTTAGAGGTTGGATCAGCAAATGGAACAGTATGTAAAATGAGTCAGAACTTTTTTCGGCCGTTACTGTAGACTCCTGCAAGTCCAAGAGTCTCTTTCCGATAATGACTCAAGGTTTCTGTGCTTACACTCTGCTTACATCACTTCCTGTCTGAACGTTTCCTGTTCGGGGCCAGCTAGGCTTGACGCTGCCGCTTAGTACCTTATTTGGAGTTTCAGAGAACTGCAGCGAGCGATCGCATACACCCTCACACACACACAGCTTTGTGTGGTGAGCATGGGCCCCTTTTCCGCTGCAGATTTCTATTGCTCAGAATGCAGTTGTGTATCACAGCTAATGTACCAAAATGGCCTCTTTTAGAGTCAGCACACTCCTCTCTCTGGGTTCACTCATGAACTCGCACATGTGCATTTATCTTCAGTCATCAGTTCCTCTCCGTGTTCTGAGTGGGAGTTTTGTGACCTCTGTAGGTTCAGGTCAGAGGGAGTGTGCAGGCGAGAAGAGAGAGACTTCTAGAGGTCACCTTAACACTATAATCCTTGTGTGAAAATTTTATTTGAGCAATATTGTGTTCATTAGGTCTGTTTTTTGAATTGGAGACATCTGTATATACATCTATGAAAAAATTTAAGAGACCCCTTGAATATTCTCAGTTTGTATTTATCTATTTACAGATTTAAAATTGTTTAAGCAAAATGTAATTTTTCTTATATTCTTTAAACCACTGGTAACATTTCTTCCACATTTCAGACATGTTTGCACTGCTCAGTGTATATAAGTTCACCCCTCACAAATCTCTCTTTCAAATTCATATTTTTATTAAGAAGCTATACAATATTATATTTGTGCATATACATTAGATTAGTCAGTACTGAAGGCACATCTGGAGCTTATCTAACAAAATAACTTATGATGACGGTCCAAAATCTAGCACACCCAAATTTATGTTATAGAAAATATATTTAAAAAAAAAAAGGAAAAATCAAGAGAAGCAAAATATTAGTTGATATTTTGTAGTTTGTAATTTATTTTTGCAATATTTTGCTTGAATTTAATTGCATTATCTTTTAATTTCTAAATATGTTTGGTGACTAAAATATAATTTTAATAAACATATCTGTTTAATAAATCTGTTTTGTTTAAATGCACCAAAATACATTGCCTATATCAACTGAGAAATAGGTAAAAGTATTCATTTTCAAAATGGGGTTTAGTAAATTATGCTGAGCACTGTATGCGTGTATATGGCTGCATTTATTTGATAAACCCCAAAACATTATAAAATATACACTTTTTCTAACAATAATATTAGGAAATATATATATATATATATATATATATATATATATATATATATATATATATATATATATATATATATATATATATATATATATTTATTTATTTATTTATTTAAATATTTTTAATTTTATATTAAAATGCCACAATTTATTTATTTAACTTAATGCATCTATGTAAAATAAAAGTATTTAATTTCTTTAGAAAATCTGACCTAAAAACTTTTAGTAACTAACTTCTAGCATATTTTTTTTATTTTTGGACTATACCTGATGTATCCTCTTTCAAACTATATAGTACAAGTTATATACAAGATATAATTCTTTTGATAAAAGTACACACTTAAAGCCTGATGTCTATATCATCTGAGTTCTAACTAGAGATTCTACATCTGCTTGATTGTGAGTTAGTTAGAGCACTGATATATGGTGGCCGAGAGAGCTTAACATGCTGCAGTTTAAGAAAACGCGTGCAATTACAAACAATGGCAGCAAATTAAGATAAGATCTTCATCCATTTGACAGCAAACGTGCTGCAAATCCTTACAACGCACACACGTTTAAAAACCCGCAGCATTTTTTCACAACGCAAACCAATTATTAAACGCGCAGCATTTTCTCACAACACTTACCAAAACATCAAAACACATCGGAATGTTTCAAGTAGACTCAAAAACGTGACGGACGCCGCTGTGCCGTGACTATTGCTCAGTAAAGTTGTAGGTGATCTTTAAAAGGTGTGTTTTTTGTTTGTTTATTTTAACATCCTGATTTTCTTGGTTTTTGTTATATATTAACCATATCCTAAATAGCCAGGTCCGTCACGTTTCTGTTGTTTTCCGTACTATTTGAAAGTGTTGTGAGAAAATGCAGTGCATTTCGTAAATTGTTTGTGTTGTGAGAAAATGCAGCGCTTTAAAAAAAAAAAAAAAAAAGTTTTTGCGTTGGGAGGATGTGCAGCATGTGTGCTATCAAACGGATGAAGATCTTTTTTTTATTTTGCTGGCATTTTTCGTAATTGAATGTGTTTTGTTTTTTTGTTAAATTGCAGCACATTAAGCTCTCGGCCACCGTACTGATGGCCTGGAATCAGATTTTTAGACTTTTAAAAAATTTTAGACTGTAAACTTCATTTGTCAGTAAATTATTTCTGAACTTGAAGCATCAGACAGTCATTCATTGCATGTCATTTGAGATCTTTAAGAATTGTCTCTGCAGTTAGATCCATAAACATTTGTAATTATGTGCAATAAAGAATGCATTATAACCTGCACAGTTTATATGCCTAAATACACTGCTTCTATATTATTGTTGATCTGACTCTACATGACCAAATCATCAAGTCAGAAGGGGGGTTGGAGGTCTTTGGTATGTGCAAAGTGAATGGATTAACTCCACACACACACCCGCACACACACACACACACACACGCACAGACACACAGATTAATAGTTCTTAATAAGGTAAAGCTCCAGGGGGGTTTGAGGGGAAAGTTCTAGAATTTGTTGAAGAGTTCAGTTCATTCGTTGGAGGAAAACTGCAGCATTGAACGACATCTCGCTTCAAACCTTATGTGAGTCAGTATGGGTGTTTGTGTGAAGCAATAGATTGTGAGTTAAAGTGGTTCAGTGAATTTGCAAGTGGTTTTGGACAGTCACATGAAAAATTTTACAGCTTTGATCAGGATGTTTTGTACAGGACTATTATGGAAATGTAAAATACTGGTGTTTTTTTTTTTTCACTTTATTTTTAAAGAACATCGGCTTCAGAGTAAAAGAGCTGTATTCATGTATACTGCTAGAAGCTTTTGGTGAATCAGCTGGAGGCTCTTCTATTTGAATGTGTTTTTTTGCGCCTATTGTTAAACGGTTTCAAATTCCTATGAATTCATATTTGGTTTAGTTACCATAACTTTAAGGCTGGTTGTGTGTTTAATATTTTTCAGCATTGGAAGTTTTTGGAAACGTGTTTGTGTAAAAGAACTGTGACTGAATTTAGCAGTCAAAGTTATTTTCATAACATAAAACATTTGCATAATGTAAATGTGGTCAGAAATTAGCTGATTAAGCAATAAATGTAGCCGTTAGCCATTTTCGCAAGTTTTCCTCTGCTGTGTGCAAAAGTGGAAAAACACGGTTAAGCTAATTATCGACAGCAAGTTATCGATGCCGTCATTGATCACTTTTCCATTTTAACCATGGACAAACGTGAGGGGAAACGTCCATTAGGTATAGAGGGTCATGTGAGGACAAGCCACATATGCAATGTAATTCTGCTGTCTCTATCATTTTTTGGGGGAAGTATTGTAGAGTCATTATCTTGAATCAGACGAGCAGTGAGAGAAACTGAGTTTGACTCAGCGCCACAGTACGATTGTGGTGTCAGTTAACTGAGGGTAACGGTAGAATGAACTCATAAATATACAGAGGTTCTAGCTTTTTATCTTTCCTCTTCTGCCTGATATAAACTGCAGCCATTTTGTCCCAGTTTGAGTGCAGTTTTTCAGGCCTTCTCTCTCTTTCTCTCTGTAAATAGGATAAAAACAGTGGAAATTTGTGCTGAGTGTGTTCTCTAAACTGATTTGGATTTAATTACAAGAACCTGTGCCAGAAATATTTGCTCTAATTAGCCTATTCGGTGGAGTGATTTGTTTTCATGACTTGTTCTGGTTTCAAGTTTTGTTCAGGATTGCATGTGGTCTTGTTAATTGATTGAGGAGTTTAAGAAATGCAAGTCAGTTTGCCAATTATATTGGCTTTTATTTGTTGACAATTAGCATTTTATCTTGCCAGAGTGACTTCACATTTTAACTGATCCAAACCTGAGTAAGCAGCTTTTCAAACTGCTGCATACACAGCTACCTTGAAAGACAGCATTAAACTGTATTCGATCTGCAAATGTGGTGCGTAATAGAGTGCAACAATACTGCCTGTCTACCTTTTCGATGGCCTTGCTTCTGAAAGATTTTTAAAATTCATTTTTTCCATAGAAAATGGTCTTTGTGAAAGTGCTATCTATAGGCAAAAACCAATCAAACAATCTTTATTGAGGAGGAAAAAGTAAAACGCTTGCAAAATGTGCAAGGTTGCATGCAAGTGGTTTTAGAGTGTAGATCGAAACTGACAGTGTCATATGTATAGTTCGTTTGGAGAAACATTTTTATTGCAAACATTTAAGCGACAAAACAAAAGCAACAAATTTAACAACGATAAGTTTGAAAAAGTAAACCGAATTGGCACACTGCCACTTTTTCTCTCAAAAGACAATTTTATATGACCATTTTAACCTACAAAGATCTTCATCAGGTCACACAGGAAACATAAGTTTGAACATTACTCTGACCAGACTTGTATTTGTGGTCATACAGTATATATGTGGAAATGTACAGTTTAGTTAAGTCCTTTCTCTCATTTGTTTGAGGAAGGTCAAGATAGGTCAGGTGAGAACTCGCAGGGATCATACACTGGATGTCTTTTGGCACCACTTAAAGAAAACAATGTGTTGAATTTTAAAGATGTAAACTTTTTATACAGTGGCAGGGTGGCACAGTGGGTAGCGCTGTCACCTCACAGCAAAATTTTGCTGGTTCAAGCCCCGTTTGGGTCAGTTGGTATTTCTGTCTGGAGTTTGCAAGTTGTAGGAGTAGCTATACGCTCCTAACAATGAAGGTTAGATTCTAAAAAGTAGTTTTTTGGACTTATTGACCCTTTCAGTAAATGTATATTTAAAGAACCATTTTCATACATTTTAATATTAAGTATAAAGAACTTTTTGGTTCTTCGTGGAACCAGCAATACCAGGAAAGAATCTTTAGTTTTAACATTGTAAATGTGTATCACTGTTTCATGCAATTATATAAACATGAGTTTCACTTAATGAACACAACAGAGGAAGCTGTAGGTGAGAAATTGTAACTCAAGTGTATTAAGGTGAGAACCAGATGATTTATAAACTTTATTATACTCTATTATATCAGGGTATCCACTGGGTTTTAATGTCTTCAATGTCAAATGGTAAATTTTAGGCCGTAAAAAGTCTTAAATCTACTGAAATGTTATGTTGTAGGTCTTAAATCTTTTTTAACAGCTCTTAATTTTCCTTTGTTCATGTATAGCTACTCAATCTGGCCATTAATGCTCATACAATCACCAACAATCCCAATCTTAATAAAACTTTTTATTTAAAAATATCATTTAATTACTTTCCTCACAGTAACATTTGCTTGAAAGTTCTCTATTTATTTACTGCTGAAGATACTGACCTGACTTACATTTCTATTATTAAATCATTATTATTGTAGACTAAAGTAATTGACAGCTATGTTTTCTTCTATTCTTGGTAAGGGTTATAGGGTTTGTAAATGGATGTATGTGAAAAAAAAAATTCCATCAAAATTATCATTATTGTATTATTAAATGCGTTAATAAAAAAAATTGATAGGGTAAGTGAAAATCTTTTCTAGCTCCGCATTTAGCCTTGTACAAGTCTAAAATTTCATACATAATTGTCTTAAAATGTCTTAAAGTCTTAAATTTAACTTGCAGAAACCCTGTGTATATCGATCACATGAAATCAGGCAATCAAATGAACCACACATTGAGGGTCTAATTTTCTTGGACACATCAAATGGATTCATAATATGTGGATTGGTGAAATACTTGGACTAATACTAAAATAACTCTTACAAAAGTGTAAAACCACTGGTACATATTAGGGCTGCACAATATATAATTTCATCATCGATATCATAATGTTTGCATTCGCAATGGTCAAATCGCAGCATCTGCAATGTGGAGTTGGGATTATTATAGTTGATCAGCAATGAAGAATGTACAGTGTTTACGTTTTACATTCCATTTGATTATTCAGTAGGGGCAGGACAAAATAGAAATATACATGAGGTGGTGCTTCTCCTAATAGTGCATCGAACATACAGTATACCAGTGTTGCAATTCTAAGAAATATAGGTGCTGTTAATAAAAGAAATTCATCTTATAACTTTCATGCATTTTTCCATCTTCATTTACAAATTCCATAATATATTGTCGATGGTGATATATGCTGATCTATCATTATCAGGGACAAAATATCATGATGATATCGTATCATATCGTATTACTGTACCTAAATGTCTAACTTATTTCGCTTTTATCTTTGCTCTATCTTATTTTTTTTATTCTTGCAATTTCTTTGATTCACACCTCTACAAGATTATTCTAATCTAAGTTAATGATTTCTTTCCAAATAGAACTGTTCAAGTCATCTGCTGAAACTGTATTCATATCGCAGTGTATATATAGCAAAAAATATATATCGCAATATCAGATTTTTCCAATATCGTGCAACCCTAGTATATATAATCATTGAGGTTAAAAGGCATCAAGTATAGACTGACATTTCTATGCATTATCATATCATTAAACACTAGATGTTGGAAGGGAGAAAAAAAGAATAACATTTTAAATTTAGTTGCAAATACTATTATTAACCTATTCTTGATCGCTTCTTTGTGTTATTGTGTGAAATGTCATTGTTCTGTGGCTGTGTGTGAGGGCTGCTGAATAAAGGCAGGGTGATTGTTCTAGGAATAGTGTCAGAGAACCTTTGGTGGGTCCACTGTGTAGACCACACCCATTGTGCACACACACACCCTGACCAGGCAGAACTACAGATTCTTAGTTCCTGTTTCATGAAGCCATGAACTATTTTTATCCTGAATCCCCCTCAGGATTGAGAGAGTCCCTCAACTGACCGATATACTGTTCCAAACTTACTGCTACACTCATACAAACACACACAAACCTGCCATAAGTCACAGAGAGCAATAGCAAGATTGAGAAAGAGTGATGAGTGAGTGTTTTGCTGGAAGTTGTGTAGGCTATGATATGAACTCTCCCAGACGCAGAGAAAAGGAAAGGGCAGAAATGTTGTACAGTTGTTGGGAAATTTTTGCTTGTTCTTTCTCCGTTCCAACTGGATGATGTAAGCTTGTGAAACTGCAGAAGTAAGATTTATTCACACACGCAAAAGGCTAAAATCAAATCAATCACCTCATACTAGAGTCATTCCTAGAGTGCTGAATAGTTGCCAAAGGAAGCACGTTTAATTTCAGACACACACATTAAACACACCTGGGTTTTGAAACGTGCTGTTTCACAATACAGTACAATCATTTCACAACTTGCCCTGGTTTCACGATTTCAGTCTTTTTTGAGAATAATACCTAATGGTCAGTTATTACAGTCTAAAGCAGGGGTGATCAAACTTTTTCTTATAAAGGGCCAAAAACCAAACTTGACTGAAGCCTGTGGACCAAAGTTAAATATTCAAAACCGTATTACATTAAATTTGCCATGGGAAAATTTCATAATTTATTTGCTAATATTTAAAAATAACTAGAAAACGTTGCTTTAAAACATATCAATTATTGATGCAGTATGATCAATTGCTCACTGATGTCTTGTGCATATTTCCATTTTAAATTCTGATTCATTTACACATTTAAATGAATCAAATGGATCATTGACAAACCCCCATCTTTTAAAAGGTGGCACAATATTATTAGGGAAATGATTTCCTTAGAATTCCTTACCCGTGTCATTCATATGTCCACAGGCTTTTCATCAAGTTGTCTTCTTCTTCTTTTATTTATTCCAATTTGACTATTTATGAATCTGTGTGTGTATATATACATATACATATATATATATATATATATATATATATATATATAGATAGATAGATAGATAGATAGATAGATAGATAGATAGATAGATAGATAGATAGATAGATAGATAGATAGATAGATAGATAGATAGATAGATAGATAGATAGATAGATAGATATATATATATATATATATATATATATATATATATATATATATATATATATATATATATATATATAGCGAGATATATATACAGATAGATAGATAGATAGATAGATAGAAAGATAGATAGAAAGTAGGGGTGTCAAAATTAATCGTTTCTTCGGTGCACCGCGATGCAGACGCGGACAATTCGGTATCGGTTCAGTAATAATCATAACCGGTTATTATACTGACGTCATTTATCTCACATGCTCTATGTCGCCATAGCTTACTATGGCGAGGGATGCGAGCCGCGAGCGCGATTATTTACAACGCTCTAACTACGAAAAACACACAATGTGCACCAATTTCACTGCGTGTGTGTTTGCTGAACACTGTTTCACTGAAACTTACAGCAAAAGCCCCTATTTCACGGCGATTAAGAGAATGAAAATAAACTCCATTTCTCTCTCTCTGTCTCACTGTGGCCCATGAATGCAACTGTGAAGAGCGCCAGCGTGTAAGAGCCAATCGCAGCCCTTTCTGTTGAGCGCGTGACCAATCAAAGGGGTGTAAGAAAGAACTTGGTAGACAAGGCTCAGAAAGCGAGTGGGATATTTATATTTGTTTATTTGCTATAGACCATTTCAAAGTGGTCATGTCATTGGCCCATGAACATTTCCTGCTTGACTTTAAACTATTTCCTAACTGTAACAAGAGGCAATTCAATCATAACTTGACTTTAAATCAGTTGTCATAACACTATCAATATGTGGACCTTTTTGGATTCTCAGAAGCAATGGAAACTAAAAATGTAAAACAGGATACGTTAGGACCATTGTTTTTGTTTACATCCCTCGAAATGGTCTATAAATGCTAGTGTTGTTTAAAGGTACAGTTTATATATCTGACTGTTTGTATTAAAGGACAAAATTGTTTTACAAATAGTATATAAATATATTTATACATTTTAATACAAGAATTGTTGTGCTGTGAAGAAAATAAAAAACTGTGTATGGAAAGAATCGTCAATGCACCGTGATGCACCGAGATATCGAATTAAACCGAATCGATGGCATGATAATCGTAACCGAACCGAACCGTGAGACAAGTGTAGGTTCACACCTCTAATAGATAGATAGATAGATACCACAGGCTTTTCATCAAGTTGTCTTCTTCATTTATTTATTCTAATTTGATTATTTATGAATCTGTTTGTGTGTATATATAAACTTGTCTGAGCTGACAGACACAGCAAAAACCTGATTATGGGCACATGTCCACCGACGCGTTTATTACAACTGTAAAAGCATTTAAAACAAGGGTGCCCAACCTTGTTCCTGGAGATGTGCCTTCCTACAGAGTTTAGCTGCAACCTTGATCAAACGCACCTGTCTTTAATTACTAATTGCTCCATCAGATCCTACGTAGTTGGTTTATTTGTTTAATCAGAATTGGATCTGAACTCTGCAGGAAGTAAGATCTTCCAGAAAAGGGTTGAGCATCCCCTTTTTTTTTTTTTTTTTTTTTTTTTTTTTTTAATATATATATATATATAAGTCAACCGCTCAGCATGGAGCATAAAAAGCATGCTCAGTGCCTGTCTACGAAGCCGGCATTTTAGAAATGCACCGCTTGTATTGAAAACAACTACAAGAAAAACAAAACAAAAAAAATTGCTCAACTGGTGTTTCTGTAGTGCAAAAATACTTTGGTGGACATGTGCCCTAAACACAAAAAAATCTACAAAAGTAAAAATTTCATCCGATGTCACCTTTAGAAAAGAAAATCCCATATTGTTATTAAAAGTTTTGTAATTTTGCTAAATACACTTATTTTGGTCTTAATCATGCAAAAAATCGGCAGATGACTCTGTTAATCTAAGATGCCCATGGCAAAGCCCTGCACTGGTCCTTTTTGTTAAAGCCGCACCCACAATAATTAAAAGAACAACCAGGCTGTGGCCGAAATCGTATACTTCCATAATATATAGTATACTAAAATCAGTATGTGAGCCGAGTAGTAAGCCCGAATTAACAGAATTCAAAAAAACCATATGCAAGAAGTACCCGGGTGACCTACTTCTGTTGAGATTCTGAAATCGGCATCGGATGGATACTAATTCATGAATGTGAGTGAAGCGACGTAACTCGTGCGGATAGGTCATGTGATCATGACAAAATGGCGCAGCCCTGGTCTGTCACCCGACAACAGCACTAATATCTGTACCCAACCCTATCTATTTGACATACACACTGCGACCCGAACCGCACCCGTATGAGACTTAGATGTGCATGACATCATCATCAGTAATGTTATAATAATCAGTTATAATACTGCCGTCAAAGCTTAAGTGTAATGTAGGAAAGAGACCGGTAGCACCATAAGCTTAAATCTTTATTCAAGTTGTCATGAGAGTCGACAGCTCGCTGTCTATCAGTTGCTGCACGATTGCCTACAATGCTGCACACTGATTGACTACTGAACCCACAATCCGCCCATGCCTGTTTATTACCGACCAGCACCCGCAAATGGCACATGAATAATTATTCCACCCGTTACATCAAATATTAGCGGTTTACCCGACTCTGGCCCTTGGTTCTTTGCCGATCTTGTTCCCAATGCTGTCCTGTCTACTGTCCTGACAAAAAAGGTATAATACCCTTGTATATGCATGCATGTCTGTATGTGTGTTATGTGTGTTATGTATGGTATGTATGGTATATATGTATATATGTATATGTGTGTGTGTGTGTGTGTGTGTGTGTGTGTGTGTGTGTGTGTGTGTGTGTGTGTGTGTGTGTGTGTGTGTATATATATATATATATAGTAAAGTAAATCTAATAAAGTGTACTATACGGCTGATGTTGAGATTTGGGGAATATGCAATTAAACTTAATTTAGTACTTTGGTCAAACTAATAGGATTTAGTTCATAGTCACAGAAATTATATTCTTGTGCCAATATGGCAAACAGTCATGTAAACACGTTAATCAGATTATTATAGATCTGCTCACAGCTAATACAGCCAAGACCAAGCTTACTATAAACTTTTAATCGCTCTAGCTGTCAACATAACCTTTTGTGCAGTCCCTGTTGTTTTTTTTTTTTAATTCAGAGATGACATAAAGCGACACGAAATGTTAGTTACAGTGGAATTGCAATGTTCATCATGGCACCATTGTTTTACATCTGCAGCTTTGCATGAGTTACCTCAGAGAACATTCTGTACTCCATTGAGTGTTTAGCTTTTAGGTGCCATATCAAATTGGCACTACTGAATGAAGCTCTGTTGAGACCAGCTCACAATAGGCTGGCGTTACACACATACATACATACATTACATGCTGCTGTTGTACTGCCTTCATATTTTTATGCAGCAAACAGTTTAGCTATGCATTCCTGTTGCAACTTGTCAATCTGTGTGGCAGCATTGTAATGTAAAGCATTGGGCTTCATGTACAGTCTGTTAAAAGTGCAGTAGGTGATCTGCCAATAGCATTATTACTATTAGCATAATAGCTTTAATAGTCCCTCCCCTGCCATCCAAAGCCACACTTCTTGAAGTCACGAACGTGCACCATATAGATGACCATAGACAACTCACTAGATCATGTCATTCGCCAGTTAGAAAACTTTATAGTACTTTATGATACTACAATTCTGAACGTTTTTAGTTGTGTAGCAAGCAAAACTTGTTATAATGCGCAGTATTTCATGCATGCAAGGATTGCTGGTCTCACTCTCTCCCATGCTTTGTCTTAAAGCGACTACTGTTTGCTTGGTGGTTGGCTGGCAGGGTGCAGCAATTACACTTATTACTAAGCCATACTTACATGTCATTTCAGACCGAATATTCGGAGTAGCATGGTAAACAATATATGTAACATGTCCCAGGTTGTCATTGTTAAGAAATGAACCAATTTGATGTGAATATAAAACCAACTTCTCCTCAGTAAAGCAGGCTAGGTGGAATAGCGCTATTTACTGATATTTTGTTGTTAAAAATAAAAAATCTACATTTATCTATGCTATAAAAGGTCTGAAAATAGTCATATCAATCCTTTGCTGGAAGATATCAGTGGCTGAACAACACTTCTGTTGATATAACTTATTCGTAAAACAACAAAATCTACATCAGCTTTGCGTCAAAGACTATATAATACACAAGACATGTCATATTGTTTTGAATGGAGAAAACAGTCAAAATGGCGAATAAAACCCCGCCTTCTACTATAGGAGCCAATAGTTGATCGATATATGGCGAATAAAGCCTGCCTTCTAGTACAGGAGCCAATCATTGATCGCTATAGACTGACAATACTCAGGAGGAGGGGCTCGGACCAGACGTGAGTTTCAGATTTTGTGTGATTCGAATGTTTGGAAATGAAACTAAAGACCCAGATGTTTTTTAATTTTATTGGTGATTCCTAATATGATATTCAATCATAAGCTTGGCAGGTAGGTTTGGAGAATTTGATGTTTCCCCACTCAGACAGAATTCCCGAGCATACTGCCTGAGAGGCGTTTTACAGATGACCGACAACTGAAATGACTTGTCTTAAAGGGACTTTGTTTGCGTGACTAAAAGATTTTTAAAACATAACATTACCTGTCTAAAAGAAGTACTTCAGCCATGGTGTCATCCTTCCTCCAGCATGCAAATGTAACGCCAATATTAATTCAGGATTTTAAAGTTTTGATTCAGCATTTGTTTTTACTGCTGTCACTCTCGTGCACGTGAAAATGACGGATCTGTCTAAGTGAATAGCTGTGCGCAGATGTACAAATCTACTTTTGTTGGCAGACAGTTTGGGCTACTTATTAGAATTATGGGAAATATCGGCCCCACAAATTTTAATTGGACAAAAAATTTTTTGTCTTCTGCCTTACCCAGAATATAAAAATACATATAAATACATTTAGATAATTTACTTTAATCATTACTATTGGAACGTAAAGAGACTTTCGACCAGCACAACAAAAAATGTTTCTGAAGACAATCACCTACTGCACCTTTAAGAAAATGCCTTTATCGACCCCATTACGAAATTTGTGAACTGTCCCCTCATTTGTGAAATATTGGATTTTCTTATTTGGAAACTGCATATTGATTGGTTTAGCCCAGTATTCATGATCAAAAACATTGTTATGGTCATGAAGCAATGTTACCTGATTATAACTATGCAAGAACACAAGAAATTTAATATACTGAAATATTTGCAGAACATATTTGTGGACTAAAAATGAATTCAAAAGTAAATGTATATATTCATGAGTATGTACGGGTGACATATTACTTGTCTTATAGGCTTAACTGACTTTATAGTGTGACCGTATATGCCATAGTTACTAAACCTTGCTTCTAAAAATGGCAAAACAACAGCTTTTGAAGTCATATAGAATAAAGTGAAATATAAAACACTTTTTTTTGCTGAAAGTATTGGTCTCTACCAAAGCTGTAACCTCTCTTTAGCACGTCTTATCGTCACAATCTTTAACAGGAATCAACGTCATTGACTTCGAGAAAGTTGATGTCTTAGTTCAACCAAAAATGTTTTTTTTTTTATAATCTTCTCATCCTCCTTTTGGTCTAAACCTGTCTGAGTTTTTCTTCTCTTGAACACAGAATAAGATATTTTAAACAATGTTGAATTGCGTTGACTTCCATTGCATTTATGGAGGTCAATGTATACCCCTTTCCAGCATTATTCTAAATATCTTCTTTTGTGTTCAACAGTAAAAGTGAGTAAATGGTGAGTGAGTTTCATTTCTGAGCGAACTGTCTCTTTAAGTGTCTCAGTTTGGACACTGGCCTGCCTCACAGGCAGCTGCTAGATAAAGCAGGGCATTATGGGATAGCTGAGCTGAGCTGTAGGTGTGTGCCTAAACTAAGCTATTTATCTCTCTCAGACACACATACACACACACACACACACATACACACACACATGCGATCGATGCAGTTAAAATGATTTAGTCCAGTAGAAGAGCTTTTTGTGGACCATGTCGGTCAAGCTAAAATAGATTTTTTTCACACATATATCTATTTTTCATAAATGTAAAAAAGCTGAATTTTGTAAAAATTAATAGAGCTGAAATATCAGTTTTCTCTTATTTGTACGGTTAAGAAGTGAATAGGAAGTTTCTCTGATTTCTCTAAATGATCTGTTATTATTAGGAGGTGTGTTGTGATTAATTGTCTAGTAAGAGTAGGAAGTGAGGCACATCTCCATGGTTGCTGGAGGAGTGTAGATCTGCATCCTGTGAGCTGGCTAGAAAGAGACAGCGAGAGAAGAGAGACGGGGCATATCTTTTTCCATTTGTGCCTCTTGCTGTTTCCTTCTATTGTTTTTATCTTATCCAGACTTCCAGAGCACAATCAATCATGTTAAAATAGCAAGGCACACTTTGGAGCACAGATTTACCACACACACACAGTGCACATATAATCATGTGCCCTCACAAATCTAAACACACACACACGGGTACAATATGTATCGAAAGCATTTGTGTTGCAGTACATTCTATCTTCTTGTTAAGTTTGACATCACTGATACGCCACGACTTAACAAGCGGATTGTTCAAAATAGTAATATTTGTGAAAGCATTGTTTTATGCCCTGCAAGGCTGAATTTAATAAGCTTTTAAGCTGCAATATTTAATGTTTTAATAATTTATAAAATTAAACTTATTCCACTGATCAAACAGCTATTCCATCCTTCAGTGTCACATCAGTGATGCATCTGAAATTATCTTAACATGCTGATTTGGTGCTCAAGAAACATTTCTTATCACAGTTTTACCCTGTATCTTGCCACGGATTTGAAACCTTTATTCAAAATTATAATTTTTTTCTGTTCTTTATCTTAATCTAAAAAGAGTTATTTTGTACCAAAAAACGATTTAAATTCTTGAATATCAGTTTGTGTTTACTCTGCAGACCCGCCAGCCTGATGAAAGGGGTGTTTCTTTTTTTCTCAAAAAAAGTGGACCTTTTTGCAGATATTTGCCTCATTTTCTGTTTAATTATGAGATTTAAATACTGTATTTAGGTGACATTTTAAGCACTATTTTTAGCTGGATTAGCTTGTTGGGTGGTTATCATAACCACACTTTTTGATGTATCAAAAATGTTTCCTAAAGATTTAGAATAAAGAAATATGACATATTTGTTTTTAAAAGACAAATTTATTACATCATATTATCAATAGGAAAAAAGTTTTAAATTAAACTGTAGCCTATTGTAATTTATTAGGCAAATAACATACTGGCCAGCACATTCAACTTTCTTCAGTCAGAATCTAACCATTTGATTAATAATAATAGTAGTAATAATAATAATAATAATAATAATTTAGAGCTTCAACATTTTTTTAGCCTCTCTTCATGGATAACAACAATAGTATTCAAATTGTTTTTAATATTGGTCGCTTTTGGTGCTTCACTCTTTTTTTTTTTTTTTATTGGTCATGTTTTCTTTCAAGAATAAGGTCCAAGATTTAGAATAAAAGTTACTTGTCAAATGTTTTCTTTATTTATAAACAGTAGCGAAAGGTGACTTCGCTTATGTCAGAGGTTTTCTTGCACAGCTGGATGTTGGACTCTTGAAAAATAATTGTTTGCATTAACAAAAACTGATTAAGTCACACCAGGATTATGCTTGGCCTTAAAGCCTTTTTCGATGGGGTATTTTTGCAATTTATGATGGCAAAACAGTCAAAATAGGACTAATGAGCTCATCAATGGGGAAAATTCTGGACCTTTGTCAGTGAGGGGTGTGTCTTCCAAACCACTCGAACCGGGGGCGTAGATTTAGCTTGGACTAAGGGGACGTGTCCCCACCAATATCCAACGACTACTAAAATGTCCCCACCAATAATTTAATTCATTTAAAAAAAATCACGCTGTCAACATTAACCTGGACATGCAGAAAGGGTTAAATCACACTGCGTTTAGATGTAACAGTGCTAAAACTGTGCAAGGAAATTTTCACATGCAAGAATAAGGTGTGTGAGGTGGGTTACACGCAAGTGAAGATGGTGGCAGCAAAAAAAAAAAAAAAAGTCACTTGACGCACAAACTAACATTGCAGCAGGCTAATATAGTCTGTGAATAATATGGTCTAAAAACCAACTGCACAATAAACTACTAAATGCAAAAGTATAAATAATATGATCCCCGTCAGCTCTCCTAGTCTCTCAGAGTTGGCTGGTATGTTATTTTTCGCATTAACCTATTTGTTAGGGGTGTGAACCTACACTGGTCTCACGGTTCGGTTACGATTATTATGCCATCGATTCGGTTCAATTCGATATCTCGGTGCATCATAGTGCATTGACGATGCTTTCCATACATAATTAGAATTTTTTTTCTTTATAACACAAGAATTTTTTTTTATTAAAATCTATAAATATGTTTATATTTATATATTACTTGTAATACAATTTTGTCCTTTAATACAAGCAGTAAGAAATATGAATTGTACCTTTAATTTTACCTGCTCAAAAAAAAGAGAGAGAGAGAGAGAGAGATGGAGTTTTACAGCACTTCTCCCTAGTAGTGAAATAGCGGCTCGTGCTTTACCATTCCTCAGTGTCAGTGAAAGATTGTCCAGCACACTCACACGTGCACAATTATCTGCTTTTTAAGTAGTAGGAGTATTTACTCACCCTCGCCTCCTTCGCCATAGTATTCTACCGCGACATCGCGCATAGGGAATAAATGGGTTGTTGCTAGATCGGATACGTTTGCGGACGGAAGTTAACGAGAATTGTTTATGTTATTTATGAACTTTCTGATTTATTGTATTTTGTTAACGTCTACCCCCACCCCAACCCTAAACCCAACCGTCACAGAAGCGTAAAAACAGTAGTTGTACTGAGTATTATTTATCTTATCTATTAAATTACCCAATAAATTGTATTTTATAACGCCTACCCCCACCCCAACCCTAAACTCAACCGTCACAGTACTGTAAAAATATTAATTATTGTTATACAGTGTCACAAAAAATGCCGCTCGATTAATGTGCATATTGCACTTCCGGCTGGCCGCGTATCCAATCTAGACTTTATCGGATAAATGACGTCTGTGCGTAATAACCGGTTATGATCTATTACTGAACCGATATTGTCCCCATCTGCATCACGGTGCACAGAAGAAACGATTAATTTTGACACCCCTACTATTTGTCAAAAAACTACAGCCTGTGCTTCTTATCTACTTTTATTAATACTGATGTATGAGACATGGATTAAAATAAATGGAATAGCATTGCTAGTTGTGTATTTTGTGCTAGTTGTTCCCACCAATGTCAAGCGCAAACCTACGCCCCTTGACCTGAACCTCCCCTGGCTACAAGCCTGATCTGTGTACACTGAAAAAAAAAATATTCAAAGATGATTCCTTGGATTTACAAAAGTTTTTAAGTTAAGTGGTTGTAAACTATTTATATATATATATACTGAATTTCAACAAACAAATGAAGTTAAACATTACTAAATGTAATTAATTTCTTTAAATTCAACTCATAACTTGTTTGCAGATGTAATTTTTTTTCAGTGTACTGCATCTATGTTGGTGATTTCTCTCTTTTACTACCTTCATTCATTCATTCATTCATTCATTCATTCATTAACATTTGATATTATTAATTTGTTAATTTTCAGATCAGTGTTCGTGTGACTACGATGGATGCTGAGCTGGAGTTCGCCATTCAACCCAGCACCACAGGGAAACAGTTATTTGACCAGGTTAGTGTGTGGCCTCTTTTTCTTCATCTTTGTAGCCCTGCCCTGGTTTAATAACCTTCTAAATCTAACTATACATTAAATGTGTTCTGCCGTTTAATTTTTGCTGCGAACAGACAAACAGTTTGGCGGTGAAGGCCATGTCAGAGAAGCTGTGTGTGCATGTCCTTAATGTGGGGGATTTCACCCTCCCTCCACCCTTCCTCTTTCTGACTCTGCTTCTTCCTCGGTCTGTAATTCTGTACAGTCCCCTCTTCCTCACTCTTAGTCACTGTGACCATCACGTTCATGAAGTCGCTCTTTCTGAGACTCGATAATAGGCGGCTTTGTTCCTGAGCAACCTTTAATTTCTCATACAAACACACACGCTCATGCAGACCTACACACAGCCTTCATTCTTCAGGCAGTTGTGTAGGTTTTAGAGTCCTGTTTGTTTCCGTCAGGGCAGTCTTTAGTTTAAGCTGAGGGTTCAGGGTTAGAAGGACTGAACTTGTCGTCATACCCAGACATTTTACAATACTTCTGATTAGGGCTGTGCAATTTGCGGAAAATATCTAATTGCGAATTATTTTTATTATTATTACTTACAGATATTGCGATTTTGATTTGATTTGCAATTTAATTTTGTAGTCAAGCTTCAGCTCAATAATCTGTATTATAGCTTCTTACTGCTAAAATGCAGTGAGTGTTAGTTAGGTTATTAACTTAAACATTTTATGCAATTTTTTTTTTTTTTATAAATCTTCAGAAATTAAACACATTTTTCTTTAGAGCAAACATAAAATTACCTTATCTTTATCTAGGAAGATAGTGTAGCTTACTATGTGAACAAAGAGTAATTTAAAAAATACAAAACACTCAGCAAACTAATATGGTTGATAAGAGCATTTCTGTAGTTTATATTGTCTTAAACAAAATAATTATCACAGATGCTACACAAAATATCATGATGTTAAACGTACGGCTGTGGTACTCCAAAATTGCTAAAATAGGTGCGAGACGGAAGTGTATATCTCCTATCCTGCATTTAGATGAGTTTTTTTTTTTTTTTTAAATC
>LR812523.1:27358241-27383241 GCA_903798195.1 Danio kyathit
AAAGCATCACCTCACATGCAAGTAGTATATGAAATTATTTTCATAGCATTTATTATTATTTCTTATTTTCCACGTGTTAGGAATGACGTCACGTGATGTGGCTTTCGGGTCCAATCGCTATATCAAACTGTATGGAGAGACTTAACAAATGGTAATAATAAAAAAGTTTAAAAAGTGATGTAATACTTTTAAAAATCACGATCGCAATATATGTATACAGTATATCCTTGCCTATGATCAGATGGTTAGAAAGTGGTAAAAACATTTTTTTTATAAATTATTAAAATATTGTTGTGCGTGATGCAGCAGACTGTTGTGTACATCATGATTTTATATACAATTCACTTTAATGTATGATCAAACTAAAAAGTGGTCATAAATGAATATTTTTCTCAATTAAAATTAGTAGCAGCTTGGACCTGAAAACAGTATTTCATACATCACAACTTTAACAAGTGGATTTGAAACAAACTACAATGGGGTATATGCACACAGACTTTTCATTTCAGCCAGCCAGCCTCAGCGCTTCCGGTGAATTGTCTTTGCATTATAAAATTGCCACGTTTAAGATCTGATTTCTTTAAAAATCAGTGATCTTCACTGCCAGTAGATAAATGATATAAAGTGGGTCTCAGACCAGTCAAGAAGCACTGCATTAAATTAAAATTTGCCATGCTATGTCTTTAAAATATGACACTTTATTTTACCTCAGTATTTTCAATGTTGTTTCTGCTCTCACCTGCTGATTCTGACGGCGCTAGCGGTTACATGGTTTTTCATCTAGTTTTACAATTGAACAACTAAGTGAATGCTTAAGTTTATTTAACTGAATGTATTGTAATTACATTACAACATCGATGCTGTAAAAGAACCCTTATGAAATTGAAAATATCATTAAGCTTTCACCGGAAGTTTATCATTGGCTGAAAAACACTAGTTGTGCATAGAGCCCATTAAACAGATATTGTAGAAGTGTTTTTATTTGTTCATGTGAAATAAAAGGTGTTACCAAGTGATAAAAGGGTTGTATTTGAAATCAATCATGAAAATGACAGACAATTAATTATTGTTATTGATTATTTATTATCATTGTTTATTAGTTTTATATGGATAACTTTTGTCAGAGATGTCCCTGAACAGTAATAAAAGAGGTGTAGTTTTAAATCAGTTGGCATCATTTAGTATTAATCAGTCATTTTTATGAAAGTATCAGTCTGAAATGTTTAATTTGGACGTGTGTGCATGTGTGTAATCTCTCTTCTGCAGAGTTCTGGAGCAGCACAAGCTGAATAAGGAGCAATGGGAGGAAAGAATTCAGGTCTGGCACGAGGAGCACAAGGGCATGTTGAGGTACAGACAATGGAATGTGCTCTTGCTATTTTTCTGTTTTATCGCTGACTGCAGTGACCCTGTCAATCACACACACACACACACACACACACACACACACACACACACACACACACACACACACACACACACCAGACAGCCTGATAATGCATATCTGTGTGTTTCAGAGAGGACTCAATGATGGAGTATCTGAAGATAGCTCAGGATCTGGAGATGTATGGTGTGAATTACTTCAGTATTAAGAATAAGAAGGGATCAGAGCTGTGGCTTGGTGTGGACGCTCTGGGACTCAACATCTACGAGCAGAATGACAAGTACTGATACATTTCATATTTATAAACCTGATATGAATGAGCATAAAAACAAAGCACGTCACAAATGTATTTAATAGCATATAGAAATAAACTAACATATACAGTTGAGGTCAGAATTATTAGCCCCCCTAAATTATTAGCCTACCTGTTTATTTTTTTCCCCAATTTCTGTTTAACGGACAAAAGACTTTTTCAACACATTTCTGAACATAATAGTTTTAATAACTCATTTCTAATAACTGATTTATTTTATCTTTGCCATGATGACAGTAAATATTATTTGACTAGATATTTTTCAAGACACTTCTATACAGCTTAAAGTGACATTTAAAGGCTTAACTAGGTTAATTAGGTTAGCTAGGAAGGTTAGGGTAATTAGGCAAGTTATTGTATAACTTAAAATTTTTGTCTGTAGACTATCGAAAAAAAATATAGCTTAAAGGGGCTAATAATATTGACCTTAAAATGTTTTTTAAAAAATTAAACTGCTTTTATTCTAGCCGAAATAAAACAAATAAGACTTTTTCCAGAAGAAAAAAATATTATCAGACATACTGTGAAAATGTCCTTGCTCTGTTAAACATAATTTGAGAAATATTTAAAAAAGAAAAAGAAAGATTAAAGGGGGGCTAATAAATAGACTTCAACTGTACAATATATATTTTTAAAAAATGCATTAAGCAATGATGCATTTAACTGATCAACAATGGTAGACCTTTACATCGTTACAAAGTTTAGTTTCAAATAAATGCTGTAGTAATACTTTATATTCAATAATAAAAAAAATCTATCAAGATTTCCACAAACCACTGTTTTCAACAAGGACAAAATGGCTGCTGAAAATTCATGTTTTTAGTTGCAGGAATAAATTGTTTTGTAATATGTAGAAATGCAATCTAGTTATTTTAAATTTGCAATATTAATGCATTTTAATCAAATAAATGCAGCCTTCATAAGCATAATGCCTCATTCAGACTAGCAGTGGCTTTGTAGCTGCCTGTCGTTTTGGGGGGGCGACCTCCTACAAACGGAGGTCTGTATAGGTATATACAGCATGAATGCAACTGGACTCTGAGCGAGCCGAGAAAGGATCACTCTACTGGTGCTCCTATTGATTGTCGCTCAAGAAAGTTGCTTTTCATTTGCATAAAGTTGAAGGATTCTCAACTTTGTCGCATCGCACGACATGCCCACCTGGTAGCCAACGGTCCCTGTCGCTCGCGTAGACTGAGGTCGCTGGAAGTTGCTCACTCTTCGTTGAAATGAATGGTAGCTTTGCCGCTGCGAGTCGCTTGTAGTGTGAATGAGGCTTAAGTGACAAAAACCTTACATACTCAATATTTTTTGTGGTTGCATAAGAAAAGCTATACTTTTCAATAAAATTATTTATTTATAACAATTATTGAAAATGGTTTGATTAAATATTTGATTAATAATCATATATCATAGTATAAAGCTGAATAAGATATTTCCTAAATATTAGTAACATGGTCATGTTTAGCAAAACCTTTTTAATAGAAAACAATTATTTGAAATGCGCAATTATTAAATGAGTCGACGTAAAGCAGAAACCCATTTTTGGAGGTTTAGCAACTGCTCTCATTTTGATAAAAAAAAAACAAAAACAACCACAACAACCAAATGTTGGCATTTATTACTGCACCAAAAAAAATTGACTCACCTCTCCTCTCTTTTTCAGGATGACACCTAAAATTGGTTTCCCCTGGAGTGAGATCAGGAACATTTCTTTCAACGATAAGAAATTTGTCATCAAACCCATTGATAAAAAAGCCCCGGTATGTCAAGCTAGATTTTCCAGCTGTCTGACTTATCATCGTTTCAGTCCAATTTCTCTGTAAACAGACTTTAGAGAAGGGAAAGGCTGTAATTGTGAAGCACTGGAGTGGTGTAATGTTTCATGATGTGATCTGAGGATGTTGAAATCTAAGTGTACACCAGACTTTTCATTGAAGAAGCATGTTTCTCTTTTTATCAAAGACAAATACGAGTCTGGATGTGGACATGTCTGCTTTTTTTTCTTTTTCTATTTTATCCCTCACTCCCTTAACTATATGTTTTGGCTTGGATCCAAAACTCTAGGGTTTCATATGTAGGTAGTATTTTAAGGCATCACTGGAAGTAGGTTTTTAACGTTCTCCCTCTTTCCCTTTAGGACTTTGTGTTCTATGCCCAGCGTTTACGCATTAATAAGAGGATTCTGGCTCTGTGCATGGGGAACCATGAGCTTTATATGAGACGCCGTAAACCAGACACCATCGAGGTCCAGCAGATGAAGGCACAGGCCAAGGAGGAAAAAAACCACAAGAAGATGGAAAGGTAAAGAAAAAGTGCTAAAGTAACACAAGATTGTGATTTTATTGGTGGTGATTTGGAATCATTCAAGTGGCTATATTTTGATTCATGCTCTTCAAATTCATTCAGATGTGATTTTTCTTGTGTGTTATATTTATTGCACCAATAGATGGCGACTCAATGTCATTCCAAATCAAATTATAACCATTCTGGCCCATTTATCACACAATTGAAAAATACTTTTTAAAATAAATGAGCACAGATTCCTTGTTTGCTTCTTTAATTAAAAAACTTTATTCATTTTATGTACATGAATGTTTAATACTTTTCAAGACTTAGACAAAATAATTTGGTGAAGGATTTATTTTTCATTATGTCCAGCAAATAAAAGCAGAAAATAATTATTTGTTCATAAATATAACATTGATTCAATAACTAATCATTTTTTGAAGGCTCTTATCAGGCATATAATTTCCAATGCTTATACTTTTGTTTACTTGTTCATTTGTGTTAAGTTGATAAATGTATAGCTGCATGTTTAGATTAGCTCATTGTGAAGTGGCCATCTCTGAACAATGCCAGGAAGGACACATTCATCTTCTCGTACATCTGTCTGTTTGTGTGTTTCTCCCCCTCTCTTTCTCTCTGACACAAACATGCACTCTGTTACAGGGCATTGTTGGAGGATGAACGTAAAAAGAGAGAGCAGGCCGAAAAGGAGAAAGAGAAGATTGAAAAAGAAAAAGAGGAGCTGATGGAGAGACTCCGAGTGATTGAGGAGCAGACAAGAAAAGCTCAGCAAGGTAAGATCTTGAACTTTGCATTTTAGAATCGGTAATTTGTTCATTAATGTGCACATTTTGTTTTTTAGCAGATATATGCGCATGCAAATGTTCTAAATTCAAAGTTCACTCGATAGAAGGGATAGCTTATGCAAAACTGACGTGTCGAGATTCTGACTAAAGCCTTGGTCAGATCACACTAATTTGTCACTATTTCCTTGACGTTGGGTGTCGTAGGGATTCCTAATTGACAAAGGGGCGTCGTGACACAAAATTTTATCGTTTCTTCTCGTGTAATGTGGCATAGTTCATGACAACTGATACCATGCCTGCGACATCTTATGACACCATCGCAGAAAATCTAGCATGTTATTTTTTTTCTTCTCATTCTTCATGACGAGTTCCGTCACGTGATTGGCACTGTGCAATAGGAGCACATAATTTCTCGGTTATCTCAGCAGGTGCTGCCATTAATGCACCGGTCAGGTAATCAAAAAATAGGCTGCATATTTACTTATGGGTGGGTCACGGGTAGATAAGATAAATCATTGGTTCTGCAAACTTTAACTATCTTTTGTGTTTTAAGCTATTTTATCTGACAGACTGCCACAAATATTTCCATTCTCACAACGAGTTTCTAAGTTCTCTTATTCGTCCAACAGAGTTTGTTCTTCCGAGGTAATGTGGGAACATGTTTAGTGCTGCGAATACATTGCAAAAGCATTTCCTGCTTATTTAAATTTGTCATAAATAGTGAAAACAGTTTAATACAGGCTTCTCTGAAACTGAATATTTCACTTTAATTTTATTTAGGCTAGACTATTATTTTATTTAAACCAACACAATCTCACAACAATTCATGTTTTGGTGCATATAGCGGACTTGTTTTGAAGCGCTTCACCTCAAATGTTATTTGTTATTCTTGTATCTTTTGTTGGTCAGTTATCTATAAACATTAAAATTAAGATGAATAAAATTATAGCAAACTTAATTCGTTTTTTTAAAAAGATATTTTTTCCAAGAAAAACATATGAATTATATTTTTGTTTGTGCCCGTCTACTATTCAACTGTGCGGGTGGATGATTTGTTTCTCTCTGTGGAAAATAAGTATTTAATTAATTCTTCACTGACTTCCTCTCTTGTATATTTGAAATTTATTTTAATATGTCATAATTTTGTCTTGAGCATCTGGTTTTTCCTTGGTGCTGATGTACTTTCGTTTTCTCGGTCTCACTCGTGGCAAGTTTAGGCGAGATAGTGTTTAATAAGAAACCCTTGCAGGAAATATACATTTTAAAGAAAGTATCTTGATATTAAAAAGGAATCATAGGTTGGATCCTGTCCATGTCGTAACGAATGTCCTTAATTAATGTAGTTATTAGTTGTCTGCAAGCATCAGTGTTTATTGAGATTGACATAAGAAAAAAATATTGAAATTGGGATAAGAAATATCGTTATAGCAATACTTGTGACTGCTTTTGGAAATAACGCTTGTAAACGTCACAGGATGACTGATTGTGAAAGATTGTGTAGTCTGGCACATTTGTTACCCACGTCAAGTCAAGATTTTATTAAGAAAAAAATCGCATAATCTGACTTTCGTAACCGACAATAAAAATTGTGTGATCTGACTGGGGCTTAAGGCGATTTAAAGCATTGGGGCATTTCACAAAGTTTCATACATGCCAAATCTGCCAAAAGTAAATTTTAAAGAAAAAAAAAAGTCAGACAATGTGGCTTTGTCTCTTAATAATGTAAATTTTTTATAACCAAAATAACACGCACACATTCACAATTTCAGTTGGCAGACCAATGCTACAACACATTACAAGAACAGGGCAAAAATACAGCCTTGCCAGGTCACCTCGGAAGAACGCACTCGGGAGACCGTGAGAACACAAAAACGTATCCTGTGAGAAATGAGATACTGTGTTCTTCCTGATGGTCACGTGAACTTCATGCCTTTTGAACAGAAAATGATTTAAACATTACAGCATTCATGCAACAATGTATTGTTTTTTCCCTTTTTCATATATATAACATGAACAAAAATCTTACAAATATACAATGCACAATACAAGTAAAACAGAATTTAATACGAATTTCAGCAAATAAACACTCTTAATGTGTTTATGCCTTTATTAAGATTTTCATGGTAATTTACTTTCACCGTCTAATTCAGGGAAACTCCTAAGATAAATAAGTTATATCTCTAAACCTTAATAATAAATCTATATAAATTGCTGCACTTTCCACCTCCTTTACCCATCGCAATGACTTCTGGGACTTCTAGAGCGAGTTCGCTGCTCAAGTCTGCATCGGTGCATCCTCGATACCAATAACACATCTGGGAACTTTCACGCGTCCTCCGGTCTTGAGTTTTGGAACTGAACTTTGGCAGTTGATCAAGACGTTACATGAAAACACAAGGACGCAAGATCGCTGTAGAACTCATATTGAGAAACAGTCACAAATTTTAAATGTTTAATATGCAACTATGACTGCTTCACCCTTAATCTGAACCCAAGGTGACAGCGTTCCAGTCAGGAACACTATCCATTACCATTTACTACTAGAAAATGACCACTAGGTGTCTCTGTAGAAACATGTCCACAGGTCTCAAATGTTTTGAATCCACTACACATTTGATAACAGTAAGCTTCTGAATTCATTCAAATGCCTTAACTATATCTGACAGCTTACCCAAAAGAGAATTTATTTTAATACTCATGTGACATGCCGTCTGATGTACGTGTGCTTCATGACTCAGAAAACCATCAGGAGTTTAAACTCAAGGCTTTGTAGCACATGCAGATGTTTGTTTGTTGCTGGAGTAACTGAGGCATGAGCTTTAATGACACACCACACTCCTCTTGAGTTGCAGCTCATTTGATTTAAAGAGACGCATACAAAAACAGACTTTTCCTTCAGATTAAAAGCTTAATTTCCAGCACGATATAATAAACGATCTTGAGGCATTTTGAGCAGAAGTTTACAGAAATATTCAGAGTACATCTGAGACTTGTTACATCTAACAGAACCCCTTTAATGATCGCTGATGTTAATCCATTATTTTTGTGTGTGCGCAGAGCTGGAGGAGCAGACCCGCAAGGCGCTGGAGTTGGAGCAGGAGCGTAAACGTGCTCAGGAGGAGGCTGAGCGTCTGGAGCGAGAGCGCCGTCTGGCAGAAGAGGCCAAATCGGCTCTACTGCAGCAGTCGGAGAGCCAGATGAAGAACCAGGAGCATCTGGTCAGTTAACATGACAAACAAGCTACAGTTACCATGGCAGCACAGTTCTAGTCACTATGACAGCCTTACAACAACACTAATACAACCACTGCAGTAGGTTATGGTCATAAACATGGTAACCGAAATACAGTTATGAAGTTTCCGTCATTCAACCACAGCAGAACACCCACAATTACATCTGTTCCCATGCAATTCTGAGTGTGTGTGTGCATGTCTACAGGCAACTGAACTGGCAGAGTTGACTTCTAAGATCTCCCTGCTTGAAGATGCCAAAAAGAAGAAAGAGGATGAAGCATTAGAGTGGCAGACAAAGGTAAACAGTTACTTGTCAACAGGTGCCTCACAGCAGCTTACTGTAGAACAAGCTAGCTAATGTCAGATCCATCCACACCATTATACTGTATATGAGGCTCACCAGTGTGATGTGCAAAAATAGAAACCACAAAACTCAGCAGAAAAGCTTGTCATGTGACTCTGTAACAAGCTCTGGTGTTGGGACAAAAATGGAAGGGATGACATTTAATGAGGCTTTTATCATCACCTGCTTTTTCAAATGGATGTAGAGCTAAATAATAAACAAAAATAATATTAAAGTAAATAAAAAAATATATAATTGAATTTTATTATATATATATATATATAATTGTTATAATTTTATGTTTTATGTTTTGTTATTAAAGATATATATATATATATATATATATATATAAATTTTTTGGGGGGGGCTTTATACACAAAAACAATGGATTTGAAATGATCAAGATGTGCTTTAACTGCAGACTGTCAGCTTTAATTTGAGGGTATTTACATCCAAATCAGGTGAACGTTGTAGGAATTACAACAGTTTGCATATGTGCTTCCCACTTGTTAAGGGTCCAAAAATAATTAGACAATTGGCTTCTCAGCTGTTTCCTGGCCAGGTGTGTGTTTTTCCCTCATTTTCCCAATTACAATGAGCAGATAAAAGCTCCCGAGTTTATTTCAAGTGTGCTATTAGCATTGGAATCTGTTGCTGTCAACTCTCAAGATGAGATCCAAAGAGCTCTCACTATCAGTCAAGCAAGCCATCATTAGGCTGAAAAAACAAAACAAACCCATCAGAGAGATAGCAAAAAACATCAGGCGTGGCCAAAACAACTGTTAGGAGAATTCCTAAAAATATAGATTAAATTGATCAGACATTTATAATCTTACAAAAGATTTACATTTGAAATAAATGCTGTAGATGTTTATTCATCAATTCAAATAAATTATCTCGAATAAATCAAATAAATTATCTCGTCTTGAGATAAACTTTACCATTGTTTTCACAAAAACATTAGGTAGTACAGTTGTTTAATAATTATATTAGTGATTCCTAATTATGAATAATAGAAATGTTACTTGAGCACCAAAATTATTTAATGAGGTATTCTGGTATTCTGATGCAGACAGAAGTAATTCACATGAATTAATCCAAATGATTAGGCAAGGCAAGTTTAGCACATTTCATACCCAGTGGCAATTCAAAGTGCTTCACATAAACAGGAATAAAACCTTCATTAGCTGAAGGTGGATTCACCCTGCTTTGACTGAACTCTTGGAATTTCTCATTTACTTGATCTTAATGATCTGAGTGATCTGTTAGGCTTGTATTCAGTGAGCATATCTGTAATGTATTGAGGTCCTAGGTCATTTAGTGATTTATAGACCAGTAATAATACTTTAAAATCTATTCTGAATGTAACTGGGAGCCAGTGTAAAGACCTGAGGACAGGTGCTCTGATTTTCTGGTTCTGGTCAGAATCCTGACCACAGCGTTCTGGATGAGCTGCAACTGTCTGACTGTCTTCTTGGGAAGGCCAGTGAGGAGTCCGTTACAGTTACCTTGAGAACCTCATCTCTGTTGCCAAATGCAATGACTTCAGTTTTCTCTTCAATTAGCTTCAAAGTATGAATTTCTGAGTTGATTTAATGCTTTGTATCTCTTCCAGGCCACTATGGTGCAGGAGGACCTGGAGAAGACTAAAGAGGAGCTGAAGAACAAAGTCATGTCATCCCATGTCACAGAACCAGTGCATGGAGAAAATGACAATGATGAGGGCGACGAAAGCAGTGCAGAAGCCTCTGCAGAACTGACCTCCGCAGCCGCCTATAAGGACAGGAGCGAGGAGGAGCGCATGACGGAGGCTGAGAAGAACGAACGAGTGCAGAAGCATCTGCTGGTGAGAGTTACTTCACAGCATATAACACATGTTTATGTTGGATTGAGCATTCATTTTCAGAATGTTCAAGCTGCTGTTTTCAATACAATAGACAGCAATGGTTAGCATGCAATAAAAGCAAAAAAAAAAAACAAAAAAAAAAACAGTGGAGTAAAGTAATAAATTACAAATACTCAAATTACTGTGTTTTCTCAGGAATTGTAATTTACTAAACCTGCAGTTACTATGTTTTTTTTTGTCTATGGACATTGGCTTAAGTAGAAAAAAAAGTCCTGCGATTCCACTCCAATCAAATAATACTCATTTTGCATCCTAAAGAACAATTTCAAGACATGTTTGGAAAGTGTCAAAGAAGATGTCCAAAATCTTCACACGCAATCGCTGTCTAGTCAAGACTTTGTAGGCGGCATGCCACTGATGAGAAGATGATGGAAATTATTAAATGGCCTTAAACCAGTGGTTCTCAAACTTTTTTTACCATGTACCACCTCAGAAACAAATTCTCTCCAAGTGCCACCATAATAACCAGTATTGAAGTACAGTAGCATGGTAGACCTAATTAAGCAGCTAGAGCTCTGCGCAGTTCAAAAACATGGCAGATGAAATGTTCTTAAGAAGAATATTTATTATTGTCAGCCACTTTAAACATTATAAATAGTTTTTTAACATTAACACTGCACTGTGCTTATAGGCTATATGTAGGGCCAGACAGAATCTGCGGATGTTTTTAGCTGTTTCTGCTGAGAATTTTGGTAAAAATCTGCTGATTTCTCCAGAATTATTTTAGGAGTATCATAACTAAAACCTTAAAATGTGAAATAAAAAATAATATCTTTTTAACTTTTATTTAAATTTTAAAATGCAAATCCAATTAGATTAACTTAAATAGTTAACTGTAAGTAAACAAACAGGATTAATGATGGGCTAAAAATCTGCAAAAAATCTGCGGAATTCTGCGTGCGCAGATTCCGTGTGGGCCTAGCTATATGTCATCATATTCATGTATAAACTCTTTGTTACACTTTTAAATATACAAATAAGTCATATATAGTTGAATTCAGATTTATTAGCCCCCCTTTTAATTGTTCTTGAGAAAGTCTTATTTGTTTTATTTTGGCTGGAATAAAAGCAGTTATTAATTTTTTAAAAGCCATTTTAAGGTCAATATTATTAGCCCCTTTAAGCTATATTTTTTTCGATTGTCTACAGAATAAACCATCGTTATACAATAACTTGCCTAATTACCCTAACCTGCCTAGTTAACATAATTAACCTAGTTAAGCCTTAAAATGACACTTTAAGCTGTGTCTTGAAAAATATCTAGTCAAATATTATTTACTGTCATCATGGCAAAGATAAAATAAATCAGTTATTAGAAATGAGTTATTAAAACTATTATGTTTTAAAATGTGTTGAAAAAAATCTTCTCTTCATTAATCAGAAATTGGAGAAAAAAATAAACAGGGGGGCTAATAATTCAGACTTCAAGTGTACATGCAACATATATCTTGTATTTTAAATAAATGAATTGGATTTACATACTTAAATTAGAAATTACATCTGCTTTGTGTGTCAGAAAAGCAAGGGATTAAACCATACCTGTCAACATTGGGATGTAAAAATACGGGATACGCCCCAACAACTGTTACAAATATGGAGAGGAAATTAGCTTCAAATGAAAAAATACATAACAAACAATAGAAAACTGAAAATAAAATAAAAGGTTTAGCCTATTAAAATCAATTTACTGATCACATTGGCATTATTGTGCGCGTCAAAGGGTTAAAAGTGTGTTCTTTTTTTTTTACTTTAATTATTCAGCGATTCCTCCGCGTGCCACTAGAAGGAAGCATGCATACCACTAGTGGTACACGTATCAAAGTTTGAGAACCACTGCCTTAAACAATAACTAAATGCACTACAGAATGTTATGTTTTCACACGCAAGCACAAACTGCATGTAAACGCATCAACCTTTCACAGTCTCATGCTTTGAGAATATTTACAGCAAGTCCTTTTACTCTACTTGCACAACATTTTTGGGCAAGTAATAGTACTTTTACTTGAGTATAATCTTTCAGTACTCTTTCCACATCTGCAAAAAAGTAAATGTCTTTTTTTCCCCCTACAGGCTCTTACTTCTGAGCTTGCCAATGCTCGTGATGAGACCAAGAAGACCCAGAATGACATGATTCATGCAGAGAATGTACGAGCAGGACGCGACAAATACAAGACGCTTCGCCAGATCCGCTCCGGAAACACCAAACAGCGAATCGACGAGTTTGAGTGCATGTAATGTACCAGCGTCAGCCAGCAGGGGGAGCTACAGCCTGCTTTTTGCATCATGCCTGCAGAGGAACTACAGTACCCACAATGCACCACTTCAACAGAAAATAAAGCCAAAAATAGAAATAATGCTGCACAATTCAAAAATCCCTTTAATTCATGAGTGTTGTTTGGGTTACTTCATTATGATAAGGGAGTTTTTTTTTTCTTTTGTTGGATTTGTGTTTTGGTCTAGGTGTTGCTTTTTTTTTATAAAATGAAAAACATTAACGGTTTACTGATTTAACCGAATTAAAGGGTTTTAACTTCAGTAAAACTGGGAATTCTGTAGGAATTGAAGTATAAAAATAAACATTCCAGTATTAAGGTAGAAAGCCTATGGAGTCAATCTAGGGCCGTATATACCTGCAAAATAAAGAAAAGTTTTTCAAATAAAAAATTAAGTATTGAGCAAAAAAGTATTAAATAAAGGCAAATCACAAAGCAAAAAATTATTTTTGAAAAATAAAAATAAATTTTGCTAACAAAAATAAAGAACTGCAAATGGAAAATTAAGTTTTGAGGAATAAAAATGAAATTTGCAAACAAAAAAAATCAAGCTGTGCAAAAAAAAAAAAACGAAAATATTTGCAATAAACTATTAAATTAATTTTTATTTCTCAAATGTTTTTATTGAAGATTTCCATTTAATTTTTGCTCAATACTTAATTTTTTTGTTTGCAAAACTTTCTTTTATTTTTGCAAGTATATATGGCTCGATTGACACCATAAAAGCGCTCCAGAGACACGTCAGTGTGCCAAGACTGTATTTCAAAAGGGTATAGCTGAATTATGAAACTTCACAGTGCTGTTGTGAGGGTGTAAAAGCCTAGCTATTGTTTAACATTGTATCGATGTGCCTTTCTAATAAAACAATTACAGTATAGATTAAGACACATGCCTAAGATCATGGTTACCTGCTCCTCTTCAACCACTCCCCAGAGCTGTGTGTGTTTGTGTGTGTGAATGCGTGTGTGTGAGACAGAGAGAGAGAGAGATCTGTTGATAATTTCCTTAGTTATAGTTTCTTGAATCTGCAGGTTGGTGGCTGCTCCCTGTTTGTGCCTTTTCACTGAAGGAAAAAAGAAGAGAAAATATCAAACTGTATTTTTAGTGTAGTTTTTAATCCTATTCTTATTTTAAGCTGTTTTTTTTTAAAGAAGAGACTGTTTTGTTGTTGTTTTTTTTGAGACATTTGAACATTTTTCTCAGTATTATTTTGAAGAATCCTTCAATAGAACGAGAGTTAAACAACATCATCTGGGGTTCCATTTCTCCCTTTACTTCTGAGCAGTATTTACCCAGAGTGTACACAGTTTTGAATAGCCCTGCACTCGTAGGCAGTGCCTTAGTTGTTGTTTTTATGATCTATATCCATTTTATTTTTTATTCCTGTGGCAATATGCTGCACAGAAGCAATATGACATGTTTCCAAGCTGCTTTGGAAGAATTCTTCATTCGGATCCTGATCATAAAAAATGAAGCTTGTTTTTATCACATAGAGCGTTCTTGTTAACCGGGCAGTTTCTTGCCCTAAGGCTGCAGGTGGGTTTTTTGTCAACCAATCAGAAAAGATTGCTGCTTTATTTTTTTTCCCCCCATTGCAACTGTCAATAAAATAATCAAAAACATCAGTGCATTGGCTAGTGTTGTTCTTGCAGCATTCTTCTGCCCCCATAGAGATGCAAATTGATTTGTGATTTGTCTCTAATGAGCTAAATAACCAAGCTAACACGTTCTTGCAAGTAATGACTGAAACACTGTCTGTATAACACGGATCACTGTATTATTAATAGTACATCTGCCAGTACAGTGCATTATCTAGGCTAATATTTAGAAAAAGTATAACCATATAAAGTAGATGTGTTGGTAATTTCACACTATGTCCCTACTGGTATTGATGTTTTAGTGGCTTGTTTATGAGTGCTAATATGCTGGGGTGGACTTAACCAATAAGCGAGGTAAGCAGGCACTTAAGATGTCTCTAGAAATTATATATTGTATGCTTTATGATGCAAGTCTAAGAAATAAAATGTCAATGTAATTATTACATGCATTTGAGCGTGTCCCCACCTCCAATTATGGATCAACGGTACATGTCAGTAAAGCTGCATCAGCAGCAGTTGAGTGGCCCCATCCAGCAGTCAAATCAGCTGTAGATTTAGTTTTAAAAATAAAATTATTTTGCATTGAATTCATTTTAATTTCACATTAAGAAAACAAATAATTTAAAATGTAGATATTGCAATAAGATCATGTAGAAAATAGGGGTTCTGAGAAAAAGACAGCCAAAAATAAATACATTTTACAAAATACACAGGGTTTAGGACTGTTGGGCCCCATGGCTGGAATTGCTTAGGCCCCCCAAATCACTAAATCTGCCCCTGCTAATATGTATAAACATAGCATGCAGTTTAGCTATATACAATTTATTGGAGGTTTGCTGAGACTCGGTTAAACCCCAAATCCCAAACTGAAGGTATTCTGTCATGTTATTCTGACTTTCATTCATTTATTTTGTGATTCATTCATTTTTTTTCTTTATTAATCAGGGGTCACCACAGCGGAATGAACTGCCAACTTATCCAGTATATGTTTAAGCAGCAGATACCCTCCCTGCTGCAACCCATCACTGGGAAACACCCATACACTCATTCACACACATACAATACACACAATTTAGCTTACCCAATTCACCTATAGCGCATGTCTTTGGATTGTTGGAGAAACCGGAGCACCCGAAGGAAACCCACGCCAACACGGGGAGAACATGCAAACTCCACACAGAAATGCCAACTGACCAAGCCGAGGCTCGAACCAGCGACCTTCTTACTGTGAGGCGACAGCGCTACCCACTGCGCCACTGTGAGAAGATCTGTTATTTTGACTTGCTTATCAAAGATTGTTTTTGTACAGATATTGCAAATTTGCCATTACATTTTATTATTATTCAAATTACAGCAGAAACTCGTATAAACATGCTCACAAAGTCGTGAGAAAATCATACGATTATAGTACAAGTAATGTTTACCCCATGACCTGTTTTATTTATTATTATTATTATTATTTTTTTTTTTACAAAATCCAAATACAACAAAATGATAATTAACTTTACAAATTATGTATCAAACATAAAAGGCTCAACACAAAATACAAAAAGTGTAAATTACAAAAATCATCCAAACTAAAATAGAAATTAAGAGAAAAAAACATAAATAGAAAATTATAAACATATATCAGCTATAGCAAGTTATATGATACAAATATATGAAACATTTTAAGGCATTTTTTGTTTTAGCCAGAGCATCTAAAAAGATTTTATGTTCTTTTATAAAACATGTTTTGAAATATCTGCATTTATGAATAAAATATTTGGCTAATACAATGATAATATTTATCAAATCATGCAAAACAGAGCAATCTTTAGTAATTCCATATAGTGTACTTCGTAATGTGAAAGTCAAACCTGCAGCAACCACCTTCTTTAATATCAACCAGTCTTGCCCTGTTTTCAAAACCAATGAACAGAGCTGAAAGTGAAAATATGTGTTCTGTATCTTCAATTAAGGCTTTACATAAATGCCATGGTAAATTTTCAAAATTACATTTTAAGTGTAAAAACTATTAGAAGGGTATATGTCATTTCATATTTTAAATTGTGTTTCTTTTGCCTTGGGAAGAAATGGAAATTTAAGATATGTTGTTCTAAAATGTTTAACAGTATTTTTATCCAATTAATGAAATAATTTATTTCTTAATACAAGCAAGATTGGATAATAATTTGTCTTATATGTTTAGTAGTGCAAAGTTTATTATCTATTTCAAACTCACCAATAAGCTAAGGATTGGAGTAATTTTCGAATAATATAGGAAACTTTTGATTAACATTTTTATACCTGAAGGTATTGCATTAATAACAGTGAAGAACTGGATGACAAGCAAATCCGTGTCTTAAAGTGAAAGTATTATAATCTACTATATTGCCCTTGCCATCCATTATGTCTATTACTAACCAAATATTTTTATTTAACTCATAAAAATAGATTTGTTCCTATGTAGAATAGACGTCCCATATATGTCCCATGACATATCCTATTTCAAAAACCCCGCCTTGGCAATACGTCAAAATCAGGCGCCAAATTGAACCGTTGCTCGTGTCTCTTGTATGCGCATGCGTTTAGCGTTCTGAGGTAAAGACACCTGTACAAAGATATTCAGCGAACAGGAACGTTTTATGCCTAGTATTACAAAAATAATCTAACAGCAGCGTTTTTTTTTATTATTATTTACATAACTGGCAATACTATGCATATGCCCCATGAATGCAGAACCTCAGCAAATACGCCTTCACCAAACAGCAGAGGGCAATAGTTTAATGCACTCCACGTGGTTAAATGGATCTTATTAAAATAAACCTCTGGATGTGTTTTTGATGCCAAAACATCAAGCCGGTTTTCCTGTTTTGTTTGAACTCTAATTCAAGGTAGGTGAATGTTTAAACATGCAAAATATGAAAATGAATATGTATGAGCGTAAGTAAACATGTCATGTACGTGACGTGAACCTAAAGACAGCTTTGGAGACCTGCAGCCTTGAAACATTAACTCTGATCTCGAATGTCATTAAATACTAAGATGACTAAGTTAACCAAAGAAAACGTGACATTACTGTATAATGAAGCTGAATTACACAGAAGCACTTTGTGGCTGCATGAGTATTTCTCATACATTATACTCGTCATTATTATATAGTAATGTTGATGAAAGAAACTCTGGTTTCTGGTTGGCACGTGTCAGTGAGAAACATGGCGGAATAGATGGCCTCATAGTCTGTCAGGCTTGTCAGACTTTTTATGTGACATGATTGAAAAACAACAAATAATGTTTTTTATATGATTAGTTTGAAGTGGCTTAGTGAATTATTTAGAAATGTATTAAAAATGCGAAAAACCTGCTGCAACTTATTTACTTTTTATTTTCTATATTCAGAGGTAACAAGCCATGTTGAGTTTGCTTGTAATTTAACAAAAGAATGTATCTTGTGCGAAAGAAAGCTGACTTAAATCCACCTGATGTCAAAATTTAAGGTCCCATAAAGTCATTTTGTTTTTTAATTCGAAATTTGACACAATATCAACTTAAACACGATAACAGGACAGGGTGTATAGTAGCATCCCCATTTAAAAAACAGCCAAATCAGTTTATTTTATCACAGATCTGCCTGTGAAAGTTGTTGAGATCCAGCCCATTAAATTGAAACCAAATGAGAAGCATCTTAAAGGGGGCATGACATGTCAGATACTATAGAGCATTTGATTGGTCAAACGATTTGATGAGAAACTGAAGTATGAGGTGATGTAAAAAAAACAAAAAAATCAATAATTCATTTAGCAGAAGTGATAAACTGTCACTTTTGGTGATAAGCTGATTTGAACTGTTTTGGAGTACAGTAGCTTATTGATATCTTTAAAACTAACATAGTAACGTCTATTGTTGATACTGGAATTTCTAACGTCGATATGATACCAAGAAGAATATCGATATACTATAACATTTTCAATATTAGTAGGAATCCCAATCCCCCAAAGTTTAATACGCTAATCATATAGGTCTAATCTTTTCATGGTGGCGCAGTGGGTAGCATGATCGCCTCACAGCAAGAAGGTCACTGGTTTGAGCCTCGGCTGGGTCAGTTGGTGTTTCGGTTTGGAGTTTGCAGTTTCCCCCCATGTTGGCGTGAGTTTCCTCCGGGTGCTCCGGTTTCCCCCACAAGTCCAAAGACATGTGGTACAGGTGAACTGGGTAAGCTAAATTGTCCATGGTGTATGGGTGAGAATGGGAGTGCATGGATGTTTCCCAGTGATAGGTTGGGCTGGAAGGGCATCATCCGCTGTGTAAAACATGTGCTGGATAAGTTGGCGGTTCATTCCGCTGTGTCGACCCCAGATTAATAAAGGAACCAAGCCGAAAAGAAAATGAATGAATGATTTAGGCCTAATCTTATTTTCTGATTTTCAAGCCAACCGTAGAGAAACAAAGCCACCACAGAAATAGTGTAAACCACAGCGATCACTGTTTCTGAAGTTATGCCTTTCTTTTTTGCACTTCATTTGCACTGAATGTTTTTGTCCATTGTTTTAACCCTGAAGCCCCGCTGTCTTCCAAAACTGAAAGTGAGGTCATCTGTCAGGCAATATTTCGCCTTTCAACCGAATGAAAAGCCAATTTAAATGAGCCAATATTCAAAATATGGATATTTTGAAAGGTCCCTGCTGTGACATGCGGTCATACATCAAATGAGATCTCACCTCATCTCGCTCTCGCTGTCATCCAGTCATTGAAGCGCAGACGCCACACAAAGTGTCAAGTGGTCAAACTGAGGTTCAACAGCCGACAGGTAGAATAGCTGAAACCTTAGTGAAATCTGTCAAAATGCAGCACTCAAAGTAAAAGGTATATATGTAATTCAGCCAAAAATTCTATTAGGTTAAGGAGATCTGAAAAAAAAATACAAGCACAGCGATTTAAATTTTTTTATGTACAAGTTGTAGCCTAATAGGCTATTCAATTTCTAATAAAAAACTAAAACCAAAATACAATTAAATGCATTTTTCATTTAAGAAAAACTATTCCAAAAGGAAAAAAAAACTTCAAATGGTGGCTAGTTTGTATTTTATTTATTTATTTATTTATTAATTTATTTATTTTATTATTATAAAAAAACATGCTTAGCCTATTTCAGCTTCACTGGAGTAACCGTTTAGCTATTTAATCAATATTATTAAGTAAGTAAACTTTATATATGGGGTGTTTGTCAGTAGTACCATACCGCACATCATTCTATTGAACTCCAATAACTCTGAGGGAGATTATATTAGCCAACCTATTAACTTGAGAGATTTGAAAAATAACAGGTTTTAAAAAAGGGTTAACATGCATCTCGGCAACACTTATTTAATGCATTGTTTACATTAAAATGGGAGCAGTTACCAGCCTCTAGACACTGTTTATACAACTCTGCATGTTGTTCATTCAAGTGTTTTGCTAAATTGCTTGTAATAGCACATTTACTTAGCACTGCTCTATAGCAATGCTTGCATATTGGCCTCTTTGTGTCCTTCCTTGTTTATTTGTTTGTTTATTCACAAACTGAAAACCTTCTTAGCCAAAGCTTGTCGGGGGTTTCAGCACTTGCCATCTTGCCACTGGATATACTGAGAAGACTGGGGTGTGTAGTATACACTCTCAGAAAAAAAAGCTACGCGAGCTGTCACTGGGATGGTACCTTTTCAAAAGGTTTACACTTGTACCTAAAGGGTCCTTATTAATACATCAAGGGTACATATTTGTTCCCAAAAAGTACAAAAGTGTTCCTCTTAAAATTTTTAGGTACTAATATACTTTTGAGGTAACAATATGGACTATTTAGGTACAAATGTGTACCTTTTGAAAAGGTACCACCCCAGTGACAGCTTGTGTACCTTCATTTCTGAGAGTGTAGTGTAGTGTACTAGTGCTCTCATGCTCATCAACTGCTGCTGCTTTAGAAGAGATATCGTGATAGAGCAAAGCTGGTATCATTATTATCATTGAGTCTATTTAGTTACTTGTGTAAATGTGTGTAAATTTATATTTAATCAGTTTTTAAATTAATTTCACAAATATTATTGTGATATTATAATAATAATAATAATAATAATAACAATCATAATATTAAAAAGTTCATATGATTTATTTATAATTCAGTTTGTAAAGAAACATTTTCTGTTTTTTAGTAGAGATATTATATGAGACTTTCTTTGTTTACCAGATAAGTGGATCTAATTGGATTTGAATTGTAAACATTAAATAAAAGTTACAAATTGATTATTTTTTATATTTCATAAATTAGGTTTTTAGTTATGATATTCCCAAAATAATTCTGCATAAATCCGCAGATTTTTTACAAAATTCTGTGCAGCAATAGAAAATGTGAGGAGATTCTGTCTGGCCCTACTCATTACTAACCAAAAGCAATATTGTATCGTTTTAAATATTTCAGTATCAATACTTATATGAAATATGAGATGTATAAATATGGATATTTTTGACAACATTAGTATCAACTGTAAAACAGTACCTTTACAGGGTGTCCACGGGGTCTTAAAAAGTATTAAATGTTGATAAGTCAATTATGAAGAAATTAAGGCCCTTAAAAGGTATTAAAAAGTCTTAATCCCGTTTTTACGAGGTCTTAAATTTTCTTCAAACATTGTCCAAGGTTTTTGTTCAAGTGTTTGACTTCTAAAAAGCATAAATATATTTATTTTTCTCGATTGGTTCGGGCCGGGTGCGTCTGGCTAAGCTCCTCTGTCCGGGTGATGTCAAGTAATTTGCGACAAAAGGCTGATTTATACTTCTGCGTCAAGCGCATGCGTATGCTACGGTGCAGCCTATGAATGGACGCATAGCCCTCGCCGTGGCCGTCGGCATTGCTGACTCTCAGAAAATGTAATTACACGCTGTAGTGAGAGTTGTGCGTGGCTTTCAGTGCATTGTAAACAAAAGAAATGTTAGACAAATGATTACAAATTATTAAAATGATTATGCATGTATGAATGCAGATGATAACAACAGTTCATTTAAATACTTATCTAATATAAAGCTTGAATTTACATTAGATGTGATAACCGTGAAACCATCATTATTCAAAATCATCATCAAAATACAATATTTTAACATTTTAATGTAGAAAAATACAATGTGGGTGTCTTAAGGAGCAAAAATACAGCATGTGGGCTCTTATATGCTGTTGTGTCATCACTCATATTGCAAGTCATATCTCTCTGGCCCCTCATTTGGGATGCTTTTCATGAACTGGTCCCCATGACAAACTAATTGAATAGCTCTGCCATAGAGCAAAACAGACGGCAAAATGGGACAATGCAAGTTTGCCTACTCCTGGTTGGAGAAAGACGAGTTTATACAGTAAAACCTGTCGCTGAAAACAACCGCATAATTTATTCTTTCAAGGTTTGTTTCTTCCGATCTTATCTAAGTTCTGTTGCACGGTTTGTGCTCCATTGATTTATTTAACTACAACTGTTTATTAACAACTGTTTATTAAGTTAAATGTTTAATAGGTTTGATTAGAACTAGAAGTGGCGATGAGGTCTTAAAATATTCTCAGAAGGTCTTTAAAAAGTCTTAAAAAGGTATTGAAATCACGTTTAGGATTCCTGCATATACGCTGCTTTAAGACTTGTCACCTCAGAAGTGTGAATTTCCCAGGAGGACATAAGCATATATCTGCATCATTAAGCAGGTTTTTTTTCTAAATAATGAAAGCACAAGAATTAGTTAACGCTAGAGGTGTAACGGTTCACAAAAATCACGGTTCGGTTCGATACGATACAGTGGTGTCACGGTTCGGTATGTTTTCGATACAGCAAAAATAGAAAAAAGCCAGAGGATTTCTCTGATTGAAATCTTTTTAATGTATTAAAACTAACATCATAAAAGCATGATCTCTTTTTCTTTTCTTTGAACAGTGATCTAAAGCTATACTTCTGGGGTTTCTGCTTAGCAGCAAATAAAACAAATCCTTTATACTCAAAACCAAAAAGCTGCTTATAAAAATAAATGTAATATTTTAGTAGTTAAACAAATAAAAAGAAAAGAACAATTTAGTTTTTATATGGAACTCAAATTCAATCTTTTTTTAAGTAATTTTTTTATTTTCAGAAAGATGAGTGTCCACCTTTTCTCCAAACAGCACAGATCTGCTTGATTTGACTGTCACCTGCCATTTCAGTGTATCTGAAAGCAGGAATTATTATCTGACTGAAATGGGCTTATGAAGGAATAATGTAACGGGGCTCTATTTAACATTTTCTTAAAACCCAAAATTTCCACTACTGATTAAGGTCTCATATCCACAGCTATAAATGTACCGATCGCCTCTGTGATTTGTTTTGCCCTGTTCGAATCTGGAGAAATTGCCTGTCTGAATGCTGCGGGGATAGTTGCGTGTAGTGCGCGTGTCTAGTTTTGGTCTAATTCCAGTTAGTGATTTCGTGATGTCAGTAGCTATGTTTCCATCCACCTATTTTTATGTGCATTTTGGAGATGTGCATAAAAAAACGGTTGATGGAAACGCCATGATGCGCATAAATGTTGAAAATGCTCATAAAAAACATTTTGAAAATGCGCATAAAAAACATATGCGCATAACTGAGTAGGATAAACTTTTAATTTGATAAGAAAAGATGCGCATAAACTGGATGGAAACACTTTTACCGCACAAATTCCAGTGTGCGCATTAAAAAAAAGGTCATTTGATTTTGTTATAAGAGATCATGTGATGATAAAAATGTGTGTAAATGGACAAATCAGCAAGCTGCACATTATAAACCATCTGAAATGTTGTTTTTGTCATTCTAAAACACCTTACCGTTTAAATATTAGTGTTATATTATTAATGACATCCAGAATCAAGAGTGTCTGTGCTCTGCGTCTGACCTTCAAACGCCACTGCGCGTTCCCTGTATGTCAGGATTGCCTTCCGAGGCGCAAGTCATTCATTAGATAAAGAAAAGATTGACACAGCTTCCCCTACTGCTGTAAATTCAGTTTTTACTGTTGATATTTGGCGCCAGTTAATCAGGAAGGGACGGTTTTGTTCGCTTTGACTCGTTGGATGTAAACGCTGCTTTATTCGCACGTCTTTTATGTGATAATCCAACAACATGGTGTTTTTTTTATCCACCACTCTCTTGCCATCACCCTTAAAACAGGGAAACCAAAGTGCCCCCAAACGCCAAACCCGCTGTTGGTTATAGGAGGATTACATTAATGTTAGCCATTTCAAGAGTTCCCACTTAGATATGCTTAGCATTTAAGCAGGTTTGGCATGCTGTCCCGGGAGAGAACCCTGAGCTCGGAGATGCTTGAGCCCAAGGCCCCCGCCCGGTCAATAAGCATATCAGGGGATCCGAGATCAGGTAGGTCTCGAGAGCTCCCCCCAGAAAAGGGAGGAAAAAGGAGGAGATGGGGTGGAAGGGGGGATTCTTCCAAAACGAAGATAGAGCAGTAGGGAGAAAAGGATCCATTTATAGTAAGCTTGGATCATTCTGATTGGATTATTACTGATTACGGATGAGAAGCCAGACGTGCTCAATCATATCACTCGCTCCTCTCGAAATTAGTTTGTGAAACTTCACTTCAAGAGTTCCCACTTAGATATGCTTAGCATTTAAGCAGGTTTGGCATGCTGTCCCGGGAGAGAACCCTGAGCTCGGAGATACTTGAGCCCAAGGCTCCCGCCTGGTCAATAAGCATATCAGGGGATCCGAGATCAGGTAGGTGAAGGGGGCCAAAAGGGGTGGCTGGGGTAGACTCGGTGGGAGTCCAAAAAGCTTGAGGAACACTCCTGATGGAGATAGAGTGGGGAGTGACAGCACTATATATAAATATATATCTACATATGAAAGCATATATATATGGGAGGTGGGGGGGGGGGGGGGGGGGAGGAGGGGGGTGAGATGACCCCTGCGGGGGTCGGAGCCCGGGGGACAGGGCTAAGATGGCCAACTCTAGCAGGAGTCTGGGACAAGAGGATTTGGACGGTGAAGGCTCCTGATAGAGGGTGACGGGCGTGTTAGGTGCTCGAGGAACACTCCGTAAGGAGATAGAGCGGGGAATGACAGCACTAAATATAAATATATATTTATATGCTTGCGCTTATATATATATATATATATATATATATATATATATATATATGAAAAATAAAAAAGGTTGCTAAGGTCTGGGAGGGGCGGTGAGATGACTCCTGCGGGAGTCAGAGCCTTAGGGGGGGCGGGGTCCGGCAGGAATCTGGAAAAGGGAGGGGGAAGTGAAGACTCCTGCGGAAACAGCCGGGTGGGCGGGGTGACAAGGGGGGCTTGGAGAAAACTTCAATTAGCTATGTGACGGGGAGAAACTGAGTATTACTCAGGCTAGAAGGAAGAAAAGAAGAGAGGGTGGCTGGGTCATGCCCTCGCCCTTGAGTAGTTGCTGGTTGGTGGCTAGCGAGGGTAAACTGGGCCTCTTTAAGGTGTCTTTGGTAAAGACGTATATATGTCTTGAAGGCGTCGGATGACCATCTTCCCAGGGTCTGGATCTGTTGTTGCGAGAGCCCTTTTTGTGCTACTGTGGTGGCTGCCCCTATTCTAAAGGAGTGACTGGAGTATGAATCTGAGGGAAAGCCTGAGAGGCAGAAAACAGCTTTGAGATGTCTCTGGAACCAGAAACGTGTCACTAGGCGGTTTGTGTCGTCTACGAATAAGGGGGAGAGGGGGCTTGGGCTTTGAGTTCTCCTAAATTGCAAGAAGGCCATAAGTGTTTGAAAGGGGAGTGTGGGTGAGGGGAGGTCAAATATGAATATGGAATGTCCCTTACGTGACTGGTCAGTTTTGCTTTGTTGAATGAAGAAAGAAAGAGT